>JARHVA010004732.1:187500-257500 GCA_037957365.1 Torreya grandis | reverse complement strand
AAATAAATGATTGCATGAATCATGTTTTTTATAAATATTTAATGATTTGGGTACCAAAAAACCCTTGTCAATCCACCCAATGTTATGCAGTTTTATTAGAGAGTACTCATATTCCCTAAGTGCTTGTAACTCTATTTATTAATCTTGCACCAACATCTCATAAATAAATATTATGCATTTTATTTTAATATAGGTTTATATATTTTGAAGTTTATAAACCTAAGATAATTTAAATATAATTTATAATATAGTTTCAATTAGTTTGATAAATGTCTCCAAAAATCAATCATCATAAGGGTTTTCCCAAAGTGTTTAGCTAGCATATTGTATATAATAATATATGTGAATCTCTTATACAATCAACATAAAAACAAGTAAAATTGTGATAATAAACACCTAAATAATATTAATAATGAGGAAATTAGGAGAGAGTGCTAGGTAAATAAATGGGAACAACCTTTGCATTGCTTTTCGAAACATTTAACTCACTTATACCAAAAAATTAACCCAACACTTCATATAATTCTCATACCTCTCATAATGGATTATGTAGTTAATACAATACAACATTTAGACCACTTCTATTCAGCCTTTAAAGTCACATAGGATTTTATTTATCAAAATGATAACCCTTAAGTGGGATTTAAAGTTTCATGTGGGAGGTATCTCTACATGGTGATGCTAGGGTATCTTTAGAACATGTGACTTTAGAAATTAATATTATGATGACTTTAAGAGTGAATTTAGGGTGATATTTTAGGTGAAATTAGCATGTATTTATGAGGTGATGTTATGGTGAATTTTTAAGTGCCTTTAGGTGAATTTATTTGAAAAATTACAATGTCTTTTGGAGGTAAAGTTCATCCTACTTTAGGAATAATCGTCAATAAATGTTAGGGTGTCTTTAGTAGTTGATGTTTGAGTGTATTTAGAGAAAAAATAGGGTGCATGAAGAGGTATTATTATATATATTTCAAGAGTAATGTTTGGATGAATTAACTATTGAATTTTAGATTATTTTACATATGAATTTATCTCCTTATTTATATGGTGATGTTGGGCTGTCCTAAGGGTGATTTTTTTTCATATTGAATGTGTCTTTAGTCTATAATTAATTTAGTGACTTGATTGGTCAGATAGGAAATTAAATTAAGGAAAGATATATCCATCTAAATCTATTTATGACAACCTAATGTGATTTAGGTTTTGATTTTTCATAATTTAGTAAACTATTCAAAAAATCACTCAAAATATTTTATGGGGGACCAAATTAGGGAAATTTAGGGACTATAAAGCTAATTTAAAAAAATATGTTTTATTCTCAATTTTCCATAATTTAGTACCCCATTCAATAAATCACTTGAATGGATGGATGGGGAGCTAAATTAGGGAAAATATATCACCCTAAAACTAATTACAATAACCTATTATGAGTCAGGCCTTGATTTTCCTCAATTGAATGTCCTATCCAACTAATCACTCATTTGGTTCAATGAAGAAGTAAATTATGGAAAAGTGATCCCTTTAAACTTAAGTACAATAACCTAATATGATTTAATGCTCAATTTTCCTTAATTGAGTGCCTTGTTGAACTAATTACTTACTTGGTTTGATGGTATCATAAAATCAGATTTATGTGCTCTAACTTCTTACTATAACACTGTTGGTTACACATTTGGTTGTTGTTTAACATGTTATTTAGTTTCTTAATTATTTTAGTTACTATTGAACTATTACTTTAGACATTTTTAGATATGTTTTTTGAGATATTATGATGTGTTTTGGACATGTTTATATTATCACATTGATGATTAAATTTAGTTTGCTATAGAAATGATTGATATAAATTTAATTTAGAATTACTTGTACTATTTGATATTGGTTTTATCATTTAGATACTATTGATGTATCATTTTGATGGTTGTAGGAAATTAAAAAATGAGTTAGGTTGGATATGGTACTCAACAATAAATGGTACAAAAGGGTAAAATTGAGTTATTTGATATTCAAATATGAGAGGTTTTGAGCTTCATCTTGTTTTGGTAATTATTGAATATTTTGTTTGCATTTCTATTTAATTATTTATCAATTTTCTCTATGTTTAGTATTTGATTGTGTTAATATCTTTTGGCAAGTTTGATTTCCATATTAAACTTCATACCCACTATGGAAAATGTTTATAGTGTTGTTCTCTTGTTTGGAGGTCAATAAGCTCAATCTTAATGTTGGAATTATTTTATGAAAATTTTTATAGCCTTGTCATGTTGCTCACTCATCATGGTGACTAGACGGTTTGACTTATTTTTTGGGGACTATGACTAAATAATGGGGTCTTCATTAGTTATGTGATTTTTTTTAACCATGATATTTTGAAAATGGTTTTTGACCCAAATGGGAAATTAGGTCATGATGACCCAAATCCTAAGGTTAGCCATGTTGAGTAGTTTCAAAGTCATTATTTTTGGGTATTTTGTTATTGTATCAAGCTCGTTCTACCCAAACCTTAAAATAATGATACCCAATTTTTTGGTGAAGTCCATTGAAGACCTAAATGAACTGGTTTGAGATTATTATTTTAGGTTTTTAGTTACATTCTTGGGTGGAAATAAATGTTGTTTATTGGGCCACATTCTTAGTTGTCCATGAAAAGAATGTATAAGAAATGTGGCCTTTAATGGAAATCATAATAGTTTGAAATGGCTCAGCTGGATGAAAACACAAGATAATTTTCATTTTATTGACGATCATGATTTTCTTCTACATTTTGGCTTGAATTTATCTTTATATTTTGGATTCCTACTATGCTGAATTTCATTGTGTAACACAATTGAGAATAATGTCTCGATATAATTTATAGGTTACAGTCTTAATTATTGGCTTATAATTCAATGGAATGTGTATATTATTTAACTTGGAAATCAACAAGTCTACTGGATTGTTAGCTAAAAAGTGTAGAAAAATTATTTGTCATTATTATAAGTTATAGATCTACTTATTCTCTTTTTTTATAGTACAAATTTTGTATGAAAAGTAACTTATAATTTTTACCTACCGATGAGATTTTTGGGTTAAGGATGTGATAAATGAAGCTGTTATCCAATACTTATATGCATGTTATACTTGAAAGCATATAGGTTACCTTGAATTTGTGATTATAATTAGTTCATTAAGTATTAAAGAATAATTCAGTATTCTAATGTTATTAAGAATATTTGATTAATCATTTTTTTTCTAATTCAAATACTATTGATTATTATTCAATTGTTATGACATTTGAGTGGATGAACTATTAAAGTTTCTATTAAGGTACATTGGATGGTTTTGGAATTGTATTACTTTAGTGGTTTGTAGTTGGTGAATGCAACTTTCTAGAGATAATAGAAATGTTAATTTCTTAGCCTTAGAATTTTAGTTAATAATGAATATCATATGAGGATATGTTATATATTAAATTACTTTAGACTTTCAAGATTTATTATAGTTGTAGTATGTCACAGATAATTAATACATTTAAGATTATATATTTTTCCAATTCTATTTAGATTCAATGATAAGAAGTTTAATACCAGAATTTATTGTGTGAGAAACTTAAAAGAAACCTTGTAGTATCATTATGTAAATTTGTTATGGAAAATATACTTTGTATGCATTGTGTTGAAGAATAAATTACAAAGTGCATGTTATCTATAACAAGTTTTATTAAGGACATTATGGAGTAACAAATTGAATAGTAAACACATTTGATCAAATGAACATGTTAGATAGTAATGTTTATAGAAGTGGGATCCATTCTAATACACAACCGAGTAATTATTTATTTTGGTATAAATATTTCATTAGTGGTTATTATTTATTTGGTGATTAAATATAACTAACTAATGATAAATATGAGGTTTTAGACTATATCTTGCATAATGAGTAAAGTAATGAAATAGATGAATGTTAAAGCTAGGTTTGTTATCATGACATGACCTTGTAACTACTCATGATGTTTATAAGTTGTTTTTATGAAAAAAATAATCATGGTTATTAAAACATTAATTTCTTATTTATGATTCCTATGAATTATTGATGATCATTTGATGCCTATCTTAATAAAGGGCAATTGGACCATATGACTAACAAGATATATGTATAATAAGTTTATACTATATGGTATTATAGGATGGTCAAGCTATCTCATCTAAGTAAATTAGTTTAGGTCTAATTAATTTTATTATTTATAATTGTATGTGATCCCATTTGATGTAACAATCACTTATGTGGTAATGTTCATCAATAAAAATAATATTTAATGTATATTTATTTAATTTAGATTATATTGTCAAACATGTTGAATGTTATTATTATAAAATCCATGAGGGTAGTGATCTTAGCCCTAGTCATGAATAAGTGACATAAGCAGGTAAACCCTAATTAGTGGTGATAACCTTCTCACAACATGTAAATTTGAAAGTGTTTCAAAACAATGTGCATTGTATTTCTTTTAAAAATAAATATGATGCTTAAGTTTTGTTGTTCACATATTTATGTAAATCATTGAATGCATAATATTAGTATGATTATTCTTCTATTTTAAAATCAAATATTTCTACATCATCTGGGTATGATACTTCTTAATGTTTGACTAGTACTCTCAATTTAGAGTTCAACTACTTTAAATGGCCAAGGTGTAGATTGTTTTATGTCAAGTATAGGCATTCAATTAAGGATAAAAGTTGGTATTTGGTCCTATTAGGAAGGCCATAGAATAACTTATAGATTGGAGTGTATGAGTGTACATTAATTACACTAATACACCCTAATATGCATATTAATTGCTTAAATCACTTCCTAATGGTGTCCTTTAGGAATTTTTATCCTTAGCCAAATGTATGTGTTTGGTCTAACATAGTTATGGACCTGATCATGCTCATGAAAATTATATTCCTTGCATTAGGTTTTAAATCATTGGCATGTATCATAGTGTTTTTGAAAAAAATGGGTTGTTATATTTTGGTATCATAGCCCAAGTTTTTATGCTCTAGCGAACATTGGGAAAGAAGTTTAGTACTATTACTTACCTAAATTATTTTTTGTTTCACCGTAGGATGGTGAGAATAATATTTGGTGGTTTAGATGATGACAATAACCCAAGGGTTGAAAATACAAGTAGAAGTAGAGATAGAGGGAAGAATTACGGGAAGAAGTAGAGGTCGTGGATCCCAAAACCTTAACCTATGTAGAGAATAACATCCTATTAATAATTATGGTAGGAATGTAGGTGAAGATAATGATAATACTGCTAGCAAAAATACAAATCCTAATCAATAAGAAGTCCTTAATGAGATATTAAATGTCTTTAATGATTTTTAAAGCAAACTAGGAATTTAAGAACTTAGGTTGAATAATATTGAGGGTGTTACACAAGAATAATTACCCCAAATTGATGAAGGGAAATTTTTAGAGCACATGATTTAAGGGATGAATTTAACAATAGTTGACCCCATTTTTAAGGAACTTAAAAATATTCCACCTCTTAAATTTATAGGTGAAGAATATGGTGATTCAATTGATGCATGGCTGGTTAACATGAAAAAATAATTCAATCTTCATAACATGCCTTCAAATGTGAAGGCAAGGGTAGATACTTATTAGCTAGTTGGAGTTGCAACTTTATGGTGGAAAAACCTCTGTGATTTAGAGGGATATCACCCTTTGGTAGTTACGTATCCTATTTTTGAGAAGTAATTTGGAAAGAGGTATATTAATTCTAATTTAAAAGACCATAATATAATATATTTTTAGTTATTAAAATAATAAAACATGCCTATGACATAATATGAGAATAAGTTCCTAAATTTGCTGCATCATGTGAACTATATGCATGATGAAGAAACCAATGTAACAAATTTTAAAATAGGTTTGAAGGAAATATTGATGCATGATGTCAATATGACTAATCCAAAAATATTGACTACTACCATTGAATCTATTCATAGGCTGGAAGAGAAAGAAAGGTCTTTACAAAAAGTGAGACAATATTTCAAACTTAATAGATAATAGTCTAAAGTTAATAATCTTTCTTCTTCACCCAAGAATTTCAATAAATTTGATTATAACCATAGGTTTACTAGGAGCAACAAAAATTTTAATAAGTTTTAAGGACAAAATAAAAAAAATAAAGTATCAAAACTCTTTCAAATCTAGGACTTTCAAGAAAAATCGGTCTCATAGAAACCATAATATACCTGTTAAAGGGGAAAACATTGTACCTATAACACCTAAGAGGACTATTATATCATGAGAATGTGGTGATAACCGGTACTAAAAGTATTATCCTAAGATAAAAATGGGTAAATTAGTTAATCATAGGGTGTATGCAGTTGTGGATGATTGAAATATTGATTTTTAGGCCACCCCTATTGAAATCAAAGGTAATCTAGTTGGTTTTTCAATTTTAGTTCTGATTGATTTAGGTGAAAATAATATATTTATCTCTCCTATTATTTTCAATAAATGTAAAACCAATCCTATTAGCCTAAGAGAAGGATGGGAGGTTGAATTTATAATAGGTAAAAGGGTGTCAATTTATGAATACTTAGAGCAAATAGAGATTACTTTAGGAGTTTTCTCAACTAGAGTAAACTTATTTTTAGCACCATAAAATATTATGACCTTATTTTTGGGATGGATTAGCTGAAACAACATAAATACACATTGTATTATAGTAATAAAGTTGTGAAATGTTGTAATGACCTAGGAAAAATTATGAAAATCCAAGGTGTTCATAAGTTTAAGGTGCAAAATCTACTTTCAACCCTACAATTGAGAAAGGTTATATGAAGACATTATAAGCTCTATGTTGTTCAATTTCAAGAGTAAAAAATTTGATAAAGAAACTATTTATCAAAATTTTACTTTTTAAAAATGAATTTTATGATGTTTTTGCTAAAAAAATTCTTGAACTTCCTCCCAAGTGTGAATTTGAATTTACCTTTGATGTTATGCTAAGAGATGCCCTTGTATATAAAGATCCATATCATATGAATGAGGATGATTTGTAGGAACTAATATTTCAGCTGCAAGAACTACTAGAAAACATAAGAGTTAGACTAAGTGTGTGTTTTTGGGGTACTCCTATTATGTTTGTGAAAAATAAATATGGTACGCTTAGGTTGTGTGTTGATTATCACATGCTTAACAAGGTCACAATAAAGAATCATTATCTTTTGACAAGGATAAATGATTTATTTGACCAAATGAAAGGTGTAACAATCTTTTCAAAGATTTATTTGAGATTAGATTACCATCAATTGAGAATTAAGGAAGAAGACATCCATAAGATAGATTTTTGTACTCATTATGGTCATCATGAGTTCATGGTAATGCCTTTTAGGTTGAAAAATACACCTGCTACCCTTAGGAATATTATAAATAGTGTATTCAGAGATTATTCATATAGGTTTGTTCTTGTTTTCCTTGATGATATTATAATCTATTCTAAGAATGAAATTGAGCATGAACAACATTTGTGTTTGGTTTTACAAATATTAAGACAACACAAGCTTTATGGAAAGCTTTCTAAATGTGCATTTTTTCAAACTAAAATACATTACTTAGGACACATTATTTCCAAGGATGACATTTATATAGATCTGACAAAGATAAATTTTATTCAAGAATGGCCTATCCCTACAAACGTACATGAAGTGCATAGATTTATAGGCTTGTTTGGTTATTATATAAGGTTTATGGAAAATATTTATAGATTGAAAAATCCCATTACCTCTTTGCAACATAAAGGTAAAAAGTTTGTGTCGACTTTGGATTTTGAAGAAGCTTTCAAGAGGCTTAAAAAGCTATTAACTACTACACATGTGTTTGTTAGTCCAAAACCTAATGGCAATTTTCAAATCTGGTCTAGTGCTTCGAAGGAGGGTTTTGGTGGTATTCTTATGTAGGATGTAAAGTAGTGGCATACGAGTCATGTAAGATCAGGGAACATGAAAATAATTATCCCACACATAATTTATAACTTGATGATATTGTGTATGCTTTAAATTAGTGGAAATATTTTATGCTAGGGTAAGGAGAGTTGTGTTGTTGATGTGCTCAATTGATGCACATATCTTGCTACCTTGTCTATTTTGTAAGGTAATATTAGAACTAGTATTTTAGAACTACAATTAGTGATGAATTTTTACATCAAGTGAAGGTTTGGTTTATGATTTTATAGAAAATATTTGTTTATTTATCTATTGAAAGTGATGGCCTATTAAGGCATCAAAATATAATTTTTGTGTTGAAGTTGGATGACTTGCGGAATAATTTTTTGAAATAAGTGCATACAACACCTCATTTTGATCATGTAGTTGTCACTAAGATGACACATGAGCTTAAAAGGCACTAATTTTGGCCTAAAATAAAACATGATGTTGTTGATTTGGTGTCAAAATGTTTATAATGTTAGTGGGTGAAGGTTGGACATTTCCATCTAGGAGGTTTGTTTAATCCTCATGAAATTTTGAAAGGTAAGTGGGCTATTATTTCAATTTATTTTATTATTGGTTTGCCAAAGTCATGCACTAAGCATGACATTATTTTGGTGGTGATAGATAAATTTACAAAAGTTAGTCATTTTATTAATGTAAATCTAACTAATGATACTATCATGTTTATAAAATGCTTTGTAAAAGAAGTAGTTTGGCTATATGGCATTTTTAGAGGTCATTATCTTTGATAGATACAAGTTATTTACTTAAATATTTTGGAGAACTTTGATTGTAATGTTTGGAACATGATTAAACTTTAGCTCCTTGTATCACCCAAAAATAGATGGTTAAATAGAGAGGCTTAACCAAGTGGTTGAGGAAATGATAAGAATGTATGTAATGAATCAGTAAAGCAAATGGGAAGATTTTATTAATTTGGTTGAATTTCGTCATAACAATTCCTATCACTCCATGATTAAAATGACTCTGTTTGAAGCTTTGTATAGGCATAAATGCATAACTCCTCTTGGTTGGGATAACCTAGAAAATAGAACCATTATTGGACATGATATTTTATAATAGTATTATATGCAAATGACATTGATTTGCAAAAATATGGAGGTTGCTTCAAATAGAAAAAAAATATATGCATAATTAAAGAGAACTACCCATGAATTTAATGTTGGTGAGAAAGTATTTCTACATGTTAGGCAATAGAAAAGTTATATAAAATTTGGAAACTATTCTAGATTGAGTCCTTAATTTATCATTCCCTTTTACATTCTAGAAAGAATCAACCATATTTCCTATCAATTATCCCTTCCTCCATCTTTGTCTAGGATTCATGATGTTTTTCATGTTACTTTATTAAGGAACTATGTATATAATCCTTCTAACATTTTATATTGGAAAAATATTTAGGTTTTAGAAGAGGAAAATATGTAGTTGGAACTAGTGAAGATCGTGGACCATAAAAACATTAGACTATGAAATATAGAGATTTCACAAATTATGGTTGAATGGGATTTGTTAAGTAAATAAAATGCTACTTGAGAAGATGAAAATATTTTTAGGGAACATTATCCTTGCTTGTTTTAGTCATGGGGATGGTTTAATTTTGAGAGGGGGAGGATGTCATGACCTCATACTTTTTTTCATGACTTTGCTTGTTGCATTTATTTCACTTACTATTAGTGGCTTTGGTTATGAATAATTTGAGACATGATTGTTTAATTCTACTATTGTGATATAGTTTGGTGATCTATGTTTTGATACATTATGATGTTGTTGATATGTGTGTAATCAGTTGGATATTATGAGATAGTTGTTATTATGTACTTTCACGTAGCATTGGATATTTTATGCTTAATAATTTATTGATTCATTAATCAGATTAGTTATACTATTATTAATATTTAATGTTTTTATTACATTTATTACTCTTATATAGTATGGATGTTATTGATGGTATGTTGCAACCATAGGTACATGATTTGAGCTAGGTTGGATGTGACTCTAAGCAGTCATGTGAGGATGATGAAGTGAACAAACATAAATAATGAATTTGTAAAAACTAAGCTTTGAATGTTTTAGGGATGCTTTGAGTCATTATTATGATTTACTTCATTTTCTAAGTGTTTATCTTTAATTAGATTTGAATTCACATTGGAATGTTTATTGAGTAGGTTTGACTTCATGCTTGTTCATTCTTTTATTCAGTTTTAATTTCAAATTTTAGTGCAATATAACACTTGTCAGCTTTATCATCAATGACATTAGTATTTTAAAACTGTGTTATTTTCTTTGACTAGTTTTGTCATGGTTCAGTTTCCTTGTTGAGGAGACTTGCATTGATGATAATTATAAATGTTGAGTTCTATTTTGGTATGACTAGTTTTTGATTTAATGAATTGTTTTAATTTTGTTGATTACATTAACAGAAAAATTTAATAAAATCTTAGAAGCCTTTAAATCATATTAATTTGTCTTTGGAAATTGGTTTAATTGATGCATGAGGGTCATTATTTTATTGGACTCTTATTTGAATTATTTATTTTTATACAAAGTATTAGCTTGTCTTTGCTAAGTAAATGGGGGAAATTATCCACCATAAACATGGAAATAGTTCAAAGTGTTTTTGGTTTTGTTTTTTTGAATTTGGTTTATGAAATTGTCTTGACTCTCCATGCAAGGAAGTCAAGAAACTTCCCAACCCTAATAGGGTTCTTGTTGGTCATTTGCATGGTTTTCATTTTGACATCCCATCACATGGGAAAACTTTACCAAAAGTTTTAGTGCATGGCAGCCAAGAAGATTAGAGGCAGTTAAGTTGAAGGGACTTCTTGAGCCTATTGCAAAGGAATTATAGAGATATAATCATCTTGTTATCCATGTGGAGGAAATGGAGGAGTTTTTTTTATGGAAATGGGTTTCCATAAATAATTCAACTAGTTTTGCATTCATTATGTGAAAAGATGGAATTTTTTAGGAAGGGTAAGGAAGGATCATAGCTTGCCATTCTCTTGCATTATTATAACTGGCACCCAAGTAAGTTATGTTTTAAATTTTATATGGACCTGTAGTTTTTTATTTTGGGAATTTATATATTTAGGTTTCATTTATAATAGATGGAACTCATTTATAAATGCATAAGGTGAATGGGTTTTGATTTATGTTATAAATCCTACATTATTTTGGATTTATTATCTAAAAGAGGTTGTCAAATTTTTTAGTTTCTTTCTATAGCTATAATGGGATTTGATCATGGCTATTTATGTAAGACAAATTTTTGTTGGTAATCCTAGGGTTTTAAACTTTTATGTTAAATAATTTTAGGTGGACTTGGAAATTCCTATGGAGGTTCAAATGTATAATATGAACAACCATGATTATGTTTGTTTTTTTTATTATAAGGTTTTTGTCAATGTTTTCAAGTCGGACTAATTTTACATAATTTTAATTAATTCTCATGGTTGTATGTCTTATTTTGATGGAAAAATTTTGGTTAAAATTTTGAATAAAATAGGTTTATTGGGTTTAATTTATCATTATGGTTTTAACTTGAGTATAATTTTTCTTTTAACATGCAAAAATGATTTCATTTCAATGTTGATTCCATTTGTCACTTGGATTGGAAAGATTAGTTATACGATTTGAAAGATGACATGAGTTTTAGACTATTTGAATTTTCATAGGTATATGATTAAGTAATGTTGTTATAATAATTACTAGTTTTGATAATGTCATTTGAATCTTTTGATGCAAATGAAACTTTTATCAACACATACTTGTCTTGTTTCAACTAGCTCATTCCTTAGCAAGGACTCATAGGCAAAATAAATCAATACATGGTTTAGGATTTATTGATTCTATGAAGGTTATTATAATCATCTACCTGATAAAAAAAAGTCCTCTTTAAACTCCAAACTAATCCACACAACATCTTAGTACAACTCTGTCATCTCTCTTTGCTTCTTTTCTTTGTTCAAGCCTTCTTATAGGATTTTTTTTACCTTTTTAAATTATATGATCAAATGGAGATTGATATTTAGAATATAAAATTATTTTATGACACCTTATATTGAATTCTTTCCCTCCATGAAGTTTTTTGACCTAATTCTACTCAGAGTTGCACTTCTAGACCTTGTCTAGGCCTAATTAGGTCTTTCCTACATTATTACACACATAGTATCCTTATATCACACATAAAAGTACCATACTGGTCTAATAATATTAAAATAAGTTAGAGAAACACAAAATAAACTAAATCACCAACTTTTTCAATTTATGACCAATAGAAATTCAAGCTATAGACATTTTTATCTAGAAACCCTAACCCATGGTTTATGAGGACTAAGGCAACCTAAAAAGGAATAAATGATTAATTTAAACTACTAGATGAGTTTAAAACCACTATGAAATATTAATTAGGTATTTACAATTTATATACACCTTATTGATTCATTGGACCCTCTCTAACACCTATGTTCATCACTTGACACAAGTTTTGGGTCTGACTGTATATAAAGACACAATCTCTTATAGGGTATGAGTATAATATTTCATGAAATATATATTAAAAATTATTTAAACCACTTGTATAATTAATAAAATTTTATTAAAATATTATAAGTGTGTGTGTGTGTGTGTGTGTGTGTGAACCAACATTCCACAAAATCTTGCTTACATAAAATGCATACTCAGGTTTTCTTAAACACAAAATACAAGATAAAATAGGGTCTGATCAATTTAAATTCAAAATTTAGATACTCTTATTCATTTTTTTAATATTTTAATCCATACATCCTCAAATTCATTCAAAAAAATGTCTAATATAATAAGCTTTTATAAGTTTTATAAGTCCTATCATTCCTTCAATGGTTCTTGATTCCTTCCAAGAACATTGAGAGGCTCATTTTGTGACTAAAATATGTAGTGAAGTAATTTTTAACTCTTATATAGAATAATAAAAAATATTACATTATTTAATCTCCTTCAAACATGACTAAGGACTACAAACTTGACAAAAAAATTCAAAATTTTCAATTAGCAAAATTGGTAGGAAAAAGCCAATTTCAAAATATAACCTCCCTAAGCACACTTTGACACTTGGAGAATATTATAAAGTGAATTATATGAATAATAAATCCCTTATAATAATTTAATCAATATACATGACCCCTAAATAATGTGATCAAGCCAAAATTGAGAAAACAAAAACAAGACAAAGTTCATCCTTAGAAGGATGCTCCTACATCATATTTCTTCATGATCACTAAAGTTTATTTTGGTTAACATTGACCTAGAGATTTATGTTATTTGATGTTTTCAATTTGAGTTGTACGGTTGATATTAAATGCACACTATGAATGCATGAATTATCTTATATAAAGACTTGAGTTGAGTTTTGGCATCTTGTTAAACTATTGTAAGTTTGTTTGATCTTTTTATTAAGGGTATTTGATGTTGTTTTGAGAATGATGTTTGGTATGAGAATAAAATAACCTACATTTTATTTAAGTTTATTTATTTAGATGGGAATATTTTAAGAATACTATTTTTATTCAAGATTATTAAAATTAATACAATTACATTTATTTTGAGTGTTGGTCCCTAATGAAGGCTTGGGGATTATGGGTGCAATGCCATGGATTGTAATCTTAATATCTAAATATTAAAAGATTTAATTATGAGTTGTAGTATTTGGAATAACTACCAAGTTATTAGTGTTGTTAACTAATAATTCAAAAAGTATTGTTTGAATGTTGTCATTAAGTGGTATATGTTAAGTCAAGGTTAATAGTCACTATTTATCTTACTAATTTATCTTGACTAACCTAAATCAGATCCAACTAATGGATTGGGTTATCTATGGCCACTTATGGTTGGGTTAATTGGGTTATCTATGGTCATTTTCTTCATTGTATTTACATGCATAAGATTACTTAGTTTTACTTCTCCTAGATTTGAATTATTTTTAGTATTGATTGTAAAGTGAAGAAGATCAGTTGTAAAATGAATTGATTTAGTTTTGCATAATTAACTTCATTAGTTATATTGATGTTTTTAAATTATGTGATGCAAGGTTTATGTTATAATTAATTGTGTAAATGAGTTAGTTGTATGCAAGTTGACTTATAATTATGATTGGAGTTGGTATTTTAAATATCAAACTATTCATTATGTTTTCAGTTACATATATGACTTTATAGAACTCCATTTTATCATTTGGATAATGTGAACACACAATTGCATGAGTTAAATTTTTACATTCATTAGTTTCATATTATTGGGTTGAGTGTTTTTCTATAGGCAGACTCATAATTGAAACTTAAAATGTTATGCATAAATTAAGAATATCGACACTTCTCTTTACATAGTTGGAACAAGTTCATTTAGTTATTTTATATTATTAATAAGTGTTCAAGAAGATTTTTAAAGTGCATATGACTATGGAATACTATTAGTCTTCTTATCTTATTTTGAAGGATTTATGTTAGTTGTTTATGGAAATAGATATTTGATTGCTTTTGAATTAAGTTGATAAGATTAAATTGAGAGGCAATATTTGAACATTATATTTATTAAGTTGAAGATTATACTACTTGATCAAGTCAAGTTGAGTTAATTTTTATTATTATATCATTGGGATATGTCTTCATTGGACTACAAAAAAACATAAGATTTACCTTAATCTATTAAAGTTTGAAGTTATTAATATGGACTCTTTGTTAACGATTCTTTTAAAGAACTTAAAAATTTATTAAATATTAATATCTTCTTAAGGATTATTAATAATGTAACCTTTTTAAAAGGAATCAATAATATCACTATTAAAGTGATAGGACTATTATGACAACCTTGTATAATAGATTAGAAATGTTAGGTTGAATAATTGTAAACTAAGATACTATTAATTATGTTCAAATCTCATACATGTCTTAAGGCTAAGAAATCTAAGATAAAAACAAGCTTGTAAATAGATAAGTAAATCAAGGTTTTAAATTCCAATGGTTATTTAAAATAAAGCATGATGTGTTTGAGTAACATCTTCTCTTTACTTGGAAATAACTTATGGAATAATAACAAGTTTTCCTATGTCATTATAATGATAAGGTATTATTAAAAGTATATAGCTTGAGTTTTAATAATTAAGTTTGGAATTGGTAAATCTTCCTTGGAAGATAAGATAGATAAAGTTCCCAAGCCTTAATGCATTGTCATTGACAATAAATGAAACCAATAGCCTAAAGGACATTGATCTAAGATGAAGGTTAATTCACTTATGTGAATATGGTTAAGTGGTAAACCTAATATAGGTACATAGAGTTATTTGAAACTCATTAGGGAATTAAACCACATTATTTTAAGTATGTTTATGTAACATAATTAAAAAGGATTGAATTGAAATTATGAGTGTCATCTAATTGGGTTATGGCCATGAGGATAACCCTACCTTGTGAAATTAATAAGTTGTTCCAAAATAGAATTTAAGCATGGTTGTTTAAAAATTTTAAGAGGTTGTAAGAACATGGCCTTAATGAGTGTTAGTTTGTTATGAAAAAATATATATTTGGTTTATTTTGAATTAATTTGATAAGATTAAATTGAGAGGAAATATTTGAACATTATGTTTATTAAGTTAAAGATTATACTCTTTGATCAATTCAAGTTGATTTAATTATTATTCTTATATCATTGGGATATGTATTCATTAGACTAAAATACAACATAAGACTTAACTTAATCTATTATAAGCTAAATTTTTTAATATGGACTCTTTTTAAGGATTATTTTAAATAACTTCAAAAGTTATTAAATATTAATATATTTTTAAGGATTATTAAGAATGCAATATTTTAAAAAGGAATAAATAACATCACTATTTAATGTGACAGACTATTATGATATCCATGTATAATAAATTTGAAATGTTAGGTTGAATAATTGTAAACTAAGATACAATTAATTATGTTCAAATATCATGCATGTCTTAAAGATAAGAAAGCTAAGCTAAAAACAAGCTTGTAAATAGATAAGTAAATCAAGGTTTTGAAGTTCGATGGTTATTTCAGCTAAGGCATGATGTATTTGAGGAACATCCACTCTTTACTTGGAAATGACTTATGGATTAATTTCCTATTTCATTATCATGACAAGGTATTGTTAATAGTATATAGATTGAGTTTTAATCATTAAGTTTGGATTTGGTAAATATTCCTTGGAAGATAAGAAAGATAAAGTTTCCAACCCATAAGGCATTATCATTGACAATTAATGAAACTCATATCCTAAAGGACATTGATCTAAGATGAATTTAATTCACTCATGTGAATAAGATTAAGTGGTAAACGTAGTATAGGTACATAGAGTTTTTGAAACTCATGATGGAATTGAACCACATTATTTTAAATATGTTTGTGTAACCTAATTAAGAATGCATGCGTTGAAAATTTTAATGTCATCTAATTGGGTTATGGCCATGATGGTAACCTTGCCTTGTGAAATTAATAATTTGTTCCAAAATTTAACTTAAATATGGTTGTTGAAACATATTAAGAGGCTATAGGAACATGGCCTTAAGAGGATGTAAGAACAATTATACCTTTGATCAATTATGACCGGTAGTCTATAATCTCCTTAAGCTACATATCAGGATGAGTTCAATCTTGTCCTATGCTTATTTTTAAATTTAATTAAGGTGTGTAAATATGGATTAAAAATATGGCTAGATCAAGCATTAGTCATGAAAAACATAATAAATGCATAAAGAACTAACAATCTAGCCCAACTTATTTAATAGGGTGTGTAAATAACAATTAAGAATTCAATTAAAAAAACATACATTACCTTCCAAGAGCATCCCACCATCCAAATGTGGCTCAAAATACATTTCTCCCCTTGATTTGGTGTTCAAGTCTTCAACAATGGTGCAAGGTGAGCTCCTCCAACCATCTCAAGAATACAAAGTATAATCTAGGCTCATGATATGAAGTCAAATCTACGCCTATCAAATGAAACTATCATATTGTAAATAAAGAATAATAAACAAAAAGAAAGGTTGTGGAGAAAATCTTGTATTATAAGTTTACACAAATTAAGCTTTAAAATGTGAGTGAGAGGCCTCCTATTTATAGATTTTCTAAATTGATCAGGATCAAGCATGACCATCCATTTCAAGATGAAGATTTGTGGCCATGAATTAATCCAATTATGTAAATAAAATCCATAAATATCCTCATAATGATTTGGGAGGAAGGGGCATTAAAGAGGCATGGGAAGCCATAATCCTAATATTTATTATATTTATGGTTTATGGATGCCACCCAAAAAATGACCTCACTTAATGATGCAAATAATAGGAAATAATTTAAAATAAAGAAATATTCAATATCTTCCATGGAATTCTTACTGAAGCTCATAATTTTGTTTAATTTGCCTAAATAAATTTGAAAATTGGTGCACTTCATTAATCAAACTAGTTATAAAGTCATATTATTGGGTCATAATTTGATTGGAGAGGAATTATAAGGTGATGTTAGTTGTGTACAGATCACCATTCCATTTAATACATTGTTGACACAAAATAACACATGCAAATGTCGTGTGTTTTTGAAATAGAAAAAAAGAGTGATCCAAAGCACCAAAATATGTTTTCATCATTTTGAATTGAAATGATTTGATCAAATTTAAAAAACACATAAAATTTATTACCCTATTTAGGGATAAATTAGCCTAAATTAACACTTGTATATGATAAGCTTGAATTATTTGGTGCGTTTAAGTGATTTTGGCCCAAATTATGTGTTTTCACAAATTTTGAGTAAGATTGACAATTTCAACATAATGGTGTTAGGAATTAGATGTCTACAAGGTGTTATAAATATTTGAATTACTTTTTTAAATAGTCCTTTCCATTATCATTACCTGCTATATGTGATTTTGGTAGATCTTACTTATGCAAGTTTAGTATTATGATTATTCTGTCAAATGTATTTTACTTCATGTAATTATTTGCTAATTTTTTTAATTTACCTAATATGCTACAAGGTGTTTTATATCCTATATAGGTACTCGAGTAAGTTTATAAGTTAGTGATGGATTTGATATGATGGCCACAATGAAGTACATGAATAGATGTGCATGACTGTTCCACACACTAACCCACTTATATCTGATTACTAAGTGGTTAAAATGCTTCTTAATGAAGTCATTATTAATTTATGGATTTGGTATAGTTCCTATGTTGGCTATGACATATTTATGGATCTCATTACATTTTTCCATGCTAAACGTTGGTTGAAAAATTTATTCCCTAGTTATTGATCTTGGTATTAGAAAAAAATTGTAGTTGTTACATATTGGTATCAGAACAAGTTTTACTACTCTAGGAAACTTTGGGAAAAATTACTTGCTATTTTTATTGTCGAGTTATTATTTGTTTCACCATAGGATGTTGAGAACAAGATCTTGAATAGCAAGTAACAACCCAAGGGATGTCAACCTTAGTATAGGTAGAGGTTATAGGGACAAAAATCCTAAAAGAGAGCCACCTCATCTAAATAATGATGGTAGTAATGTTGGAGTCCCTAACTTTGATGAAAACAATCCTAATGTTAACTAGGAGTTAGTCTTGAATGGGACATTAACTAATTTAAATGTAATTAAAAATAAGTTGGACACCCAAGAACACATATTGAACTACTTAGAGGGTGTTCCATCTGAATAACTTCCTCTTAGAGAATAAGGGAAAGTTAGTGAGAAAGTGCTCTAAGATAATCCTTTAAATGTGGTTGATCCTATCATCAAAGAAATGAAATGTTGCCATCACCAACCTTTTTATGTGAGGAATCTATTAATACATATGATATACGGTTGATTCACCTACAAAAGTAATTTAAACTTCATAATATGTCCTCTTGATGAAAGCAAGAGTGGATGCTTATCAGTTAGTTAGAGCTACAACTCTTTGGTGGAACCATCTTTGTGCTTTAGAGGGTTACCAACAAATTACTCTTACTTAGCCTAATTTTGAAAGGAAGTTCAAGAAGAGATATCTCAGCACAAACTTTAAATAATATAAAATAATTAATTTTTAGCTATTAAAGCAAGATAATATGTCTATAACTTAATATGATTTTTTTTTTTTAAACCTAATATGTCATGTTAAGTACATTCATGATAAAGAGACTAAGTTAACCAAATTTAAGTTAGGGTTGAAGGAGATATTGATGCATTATGTTAATATGACCAATCCTAAGACTTTGACTACTACTATTGAATCTACTCATCAAGCAGAAAAAAAAGAGAATGATCATCAAAAGGTGAGGAATTTTTTTTAACATAATAGACATTAGTCTAAAAATAAGAATCTATCCCCTTCTTCCAAATTTTTTAATAAATATGATCAAACATATATTTACCAGGAGTACAAGTGATTTTCCTAAATTTCAAAGGTAGAATAAAAACTTCAAGAATAAAAATTCTTCTAATGATGCAAATTTAAAAAAAAATCAAACTTAGGATAATCAAAATGTACCTGCCACTAGGGAAATATCATTCATGTGTCACCCAAAATATTGTAGTATGTTGGGAATGTGGAGATAACCATTATCATAAGAATTATCCCAAGCTAAAATCATATCAATCAGTAACCATGGGGTGTATGAAGCTATGAATACTAAAAACATATATTTTCAAACAAATTCTATCAAATTTAAAGGTAAATTAAATTATATTTATGTTTATATTTTGTTTGATTCATGAGAAACTGATAGATTTTATTAATCCTAAGATAGTAAATAGATATAAACTAAATCCTATGACATTAAAGGATGGTTGGGATGTTGAGCTTGGTTCAGGCAAAAGGGTGTCAGTTTCGAAGTGTCTTGAATAAGTAATCTTAGACTTAGGTAATTTTAGACCCACATTAATATATTTTTATCTCTTCTCAGTTATTTTGACATCATTTTGAGTATGGGTTGGTTACAGTAGCATAAATCCAATCTATATTACTATAATAAAGTGGTAAAATATTTTGATGTCTTGAGAAAGAAATAATTTAAGGTTTTCTAAAATCTAAAGTATGTAAGCTGTTATCAGCCTTATAGATAAATAAAGTAGTGTGTAAAGGATGCAAGCTATATGATTTATAGATGTAAGTAATAACACCTATAATAGAAACAACATTCCAAGAATATCCATTTTTTAAAAAATTCTCTGATTTTCCAAAAAAATTATTTGGTTTGCCTCTTAAGAGGGAGTTTGAATTTTATATTTATGTAACACTTAGGGTAGCTGTGACATATAAATCACCTTATCACATGAATGAGGTATATTTTTAGGAGCTGAAAGATAAAATGCAATAAATTCTATAAAATGGAAGCATTAGGCCAAGTGTGACACCTTGGGGTGCACCTACCATCTTTATGAAAAATAAGGATGGAAACTTGCAGTTATGTGTTGACTACCACATGTTTAACAAGGTTAGTATCAAGAATCATTATAATTTGCCAAGGATAGATGATTTATTAGATCAAATAAATGATGTAGCTATCTTTTCTAAGATAGACTTGAGATCAAGCTGTCACCAGCTAAGAATCAAGCATAAATACATCCACATTACCACTTTTAGAACTTGTTATGGACATTACAAGTTTACAATAATGCACTTTGGTTTAACAAATGCACCTAATTTATTTTTGAATTTCATGAATAGTGTATTTAGATATTTTATAAACAAGTTTGTTCTAGTTTCTCTTGATGACATATTGATCTATTTTAAGAATATAGATGGACATGAACAACATTTGGGTTTAGTGATGCAAAGGCTAAGGAAGCATACATTATTTTTTAGGCTATCTAAATGTGATTTCTTTCAATCTAAGATCCAATATTTATGTCATATAATATCTAAGTTTGGTATTGTTATTGATCTAGTTAAGATTAATATTATCTAAGTGTGGTTTATTAATAATAATGTACATGAAGTACATAGTTTTATTAGATTGACTTGTTATTACAGAAGATTTATTTAAAAAAATTCTAAGTTAGCTAATCTAATAAATTCCTTGAAGCACAAGGGTAAGAAGTTTGTTTGAAATTTTGAGTGTGAATAAGTTTTTAAAAATATTAAAGATATGTTAACCATATCACATGTACTTATTGTGTCAAATTTTAATGGAAATTATGAAATCTAGGCTGATGCGTATAAAGAAGGATTAGGTGGCATGTTAACTCAGGATGGTTTAGTTGTGGCTTATGAGTCATGAAAAATAAAAGATCATGAGAAAAATTACACCATTCATGACCTTGAGCTTGCTACCATTGTACATGATTTGAAGAAATAGAAACACTTTTTACTTGATAAGCATTTTGAAGTAAAATCTAATCATCATATTTTGGAATATTTATTTTCCCATGATGATTTGAATGCCTACTAGTATAAATGGTTGGAATTTTTGAGTAATTTTGATATAAACATTTCATTTATGAAAGGTAAGCAGAATCATGTTGCTAATGTGCTCAGTCAATGTATGTATCTCGTTGCCTTGTCTATTTTACATAAAATTTTTAAAACTAAAATTTTAGAATAGTGGTGTTTTGCCTTGCCTTATCTCCTTGCCTTGTCTATTTTAAAATTTTCCAAGATGTAAGTGCAAATTTGGTTGACAAGCCTTTTGAATTTTTTTTTTTGACTTTTCCATTAATTTTGACGGTTTAATCAAACACAAAAATAGAATTTATGTGCATGAGTTTAGTGATATAAGTAAAATTTTGCTATAGGAAGTGCATACAACATCTCATTTTGCTTATCTTGGTGTCACAAAGATGACACATGAGTTGAAAAGGTTTTATAATTGGCCTGGTTTGAAGCAAAAAATTACTAACTTTATGGTAAAATGTTTGGAATGTTAGCATGTAAAAGATAAACATTGTCATCTAGGAGGACTATTGTATCCTCATGATGTTCCATAAGGTGAGTTGGTTGTTATTTATCTAAATTTCATAGCTGAGTTGTCAAAATCTCAAAAAAAATATGATACTACTCTAGTAGTAATAGATAAATTTACCAAAATTGGCCATTTCATTGTTGGAAACTTAATTGATGATGCATCTATGTTTGTTGAATGGTTTGTGAAATAAATATTATGGTTGCATGGCATGATTTAATTTATTATTTCACATAGAGATAAACTTTTTACTTCAATGTTTTGGAAAAGATTGATTGTTATTTTTGATACAAGATCAAATTTTAGTTTGTCTTATCACCCAAAAATAGATGGTTAGACCGAAAGACTAAATCAAGTTGTAAAAAATATGTTAATAATGCATGATATAGATCAATAAGGTAAATGGAAAGATTATTTACACTCAGTTAAATTTGTTTATAATAAAACTACCATTATTTTTTTAAGATTGATCATTTCAAGGTTTTGTATGGATGTAAGTGTAGAACTCCACTTGGTTGGGAAAGTTTAGAAAATAAAATTATTGTAGTCCTGATGTTTTACAGAAGTACGATAGGCAAATGGAAACAATAAGACAAAATCTTAAGGTTACCTCTGGTAAAAAACAATGTTGATTTAAAGAGGTCACCTCATGAATTTAAAGTTGGTAATAAAGTTTCTCTACATGTTAGACTACAGTAAAGTTCAATTAAGTTTGGAAAGTCTTCAAAATTAGCTCCTTAGTTTGTAGGACCCTTTAAAATTTTGAAAAAAACTAGTCCTATTTCCTATTGACTAGCCCTTCTTCCTTCTCTATCTTAAATTCATGATGTTTTCCATCTTGAATTATTGATAAAGTATATACCTAATCCTTCTCATGTTCTAGATTGGACTCATCTTTAGGTTTTGGAAGAGGAAAAGATGATAATGGATCTAGTGAAAATCTTGGATCATCATAGAATTAAACTATGAAATCATGAGATATCTAAAATTATAGCTCAATAGGATCCTATGTCTAAAAGAAGTGATACTTGAGAAGATGATATTATTTTTAAGAAACACTATCCTTGGTTATTTTGATTGCCAAGATGACTCTTTTTCGAGTGGGGGAGGATGTCATGACCCTGTTTGCTACATTTATTTCCCTTACTGTTAGTGGTTGTGGCTATGAACTATTTGGGATAAGATTATTCAATTTTATTATTGTGATATAGTTTAGTGATCTAAATTTTGATCCATTTTGATGTTATTTATCTATGAGTGATCAGTTGGATATTATGAGATAGTTTTTATTATGTACTTTTATGTATCATTGGATATTTCATGCTTAATGAGTTACTGATTCATTATTTAGTCTAGTTATATTATTATTATTTAATGTTTTAATTTCATTTATTTCTTTTATATAGTATGGATGTTGATGATGGTCTGTTGTGACAATAGGTACATGATATGAGCTAAGATAGATGTGAATCTAAGCAGTTGGTTGAGATTGAGGAAGTGAAAAAAAGAAATAATCAACTCAAAATTTGTAAAAACTAAGCTTTCACTATTTTAGGGATGCTTTGAGTTAATATTATGCTTTACTTACTTTATTTAGTTTTTGTCTTTAATTGGATTCAAGTACATATTGTTTCACTATTTTTTTCATTTTCTTTTTCTTTTTTAAAAGAGAGTAAAACTTAAAGAAGGGTGTGCTAAGAAGAACTTGGATGTAGTACGATCCATAATTTGGTTGATTATAGATACTCCTCTTTGTCTGGGGAGGATGACTTGTAGATAAGATAAAAACTAGAAAAGGCTACATAAGTGATATAGATGGATGGATTACTTAGCATGAGCTAGATCCAAGAAGCACTAAACTTTCTTGGAGGCTATCAATCCACTCTTTAAGACAATTAAGTTTTAAAATCTAAAATTAGATGCTTACATAAGATAATAGAAAGTACTATAATCAATGTAAGAGATGATTTTGAATAAAAATAAAGTTATTTTAACTGAAATAGTAATAAATTGATAAAAAATAGTACTAAATTATTCAAACCTATTTTAAAAAATAAATTAAACCTCTATGATGCAACAAAAATTCAAAAACCAAAAATTGGGTAAGGGTTGATAGGTGAAAAATGCTTGTTGTTTTAGGGAAAATAAAACACATAGTGATCATTGATTGTTACTCTATAATCATTACTAGTTAGGGTAACCAATACTGGTTGATAATGACTGCTGTCAATCATATATGATCGGTGATGGTTGTTGTAAGTCTTGGTATGGTCAAAAAAGATGTTGAGGTGAGTTAAAGGAAGACTCTAAAGATGGTTTTTGGATTGGATGTTGGTCATGAGAGTGAAATGAAGTATTAGAAGTATCAAACTTGGGAGTTGGGTGTTTAGAGGATTGATAATGATCTATGGATGGATTGGGGTAGAAGGTGAAGTGCTTGGAGTTGCAAAACTCCAACACAAGGAATAGAATGATGGGAATGGACACAAGAAATTGAAACTAATAAAATTAACAGTTGAACTTGATAAAATGTAAATATACTTAACTCTAAGTTTTTTGGTCTAGAAGAGTGTTGAGGCTAAGTGGTAAGCTACAAGAGATCCTAGAATAATATAGCCAGAGTAAGGGTACTTTGGCTCTTTATGATGAGTTGCTAAAGCACCTAGCTATCTCTAGTCTAGTTGATGGTTTTCCTAGGAGCTTTGATCCACCTGAGAATAAGAGAGTCTCATGAAAAATATAATTTTAAACCTCCTCAAGTCAAGGATTTTGGGTTACATTATGTAACCATCACCGGTCCTAGTCAACTGATGTCAATCATAGGGTGATCACCATTGGTCAGAGAGAAATAATCAAAAATTGCTAATTTTGGCTATTTACACTTAAGGATGGTTGTTAAAACTAACAAAAATGGTTTTATGTTAATAAAGGCCTCATTGAGATGTATGTATAATAAGTCTTAGGAGGTTAAGGAAATAAATGTCTATGTAGAAATAGTATTTAGGCTAAGTGTTAATCGATTAGCCATGGGTTTGGGTGGGGAGGTATAAGTAGGCATTTTAAATTAATTAAATTAGACAAAAGGGGATAAATGGGTATGTTAAAGGATTTTAATAATTAATCCTAACGCAAGGGGTGCTTTATGATGACTAAAACCATGTAGTTTTCTAGTGTCTACATTTTCCTCCTTTTTTTTATGTAGGTTACATCCTCAAGATGAAAAACAAAAATAATAAGTGTCATGGCAAGTTGGATGCCCCAATTATGGGAGGAGGTATTCCCCCTTAAATTTGGATATGATGAGGTGAAAATGTATTCAGGTGTGGGTTTGAAAAATATGCATGTGTGGTAAAATGGGTATGGTGGTATAAAGTGGCAAATAGAGTAGCTACAAGGAGGACAATTGACAAGTGAAATAGGACACCACATTTAGGTGTAGTGGATATGAGTGCACTTATAAACATAAGTCTTCATGAAAAAGTGTATATGTGATTGTAAGGGGCCAAAAATTGGGTGATCCTAAAAAGGTAGAAGTGGTCATAGATTCCTGAACTATAAGTCGATACATTCTAAGGCATTTGAATGGTTTGTGCATGAAAGGGTGCAATCATATGTAAGGTCACGGTTTAACATATCATCATGAAATGTGTTAAGGTTGATGAAATATTAATGATAGAAAGGGTGGTTTATCATAAGATGATGTTAATAAGTGGTCTAAGCATCCAAAAGGGAACTAGGTAGTAAGTTTAAACTTTAAAAAAGGGGTCTAATAGGGTGAAATGGGAAGGAGGGTGTCAAAATACCTAATTAGGTTGATCAATGGTGGTTGGATTCAACTAGTAATGGTTAATTAGAGACTGGTGATAGTCACAGGAAAACCCTAAAAGGGGTCGATGATGACCTATGAGGGCAAAAGGCATACCAAATTTGTCATTTTGCATTATTGACTACCATTTGTCTTTTGATGGAGAAAAATGATGGCCAAGGTGAAATTATCTCATGAGATGAGTAGTTGAGTTGATTGAGAGGTAGAGTGTGATTTTGATTAGAGAGGGTTCTAGTTGGGCTAGGAAGCCAGTGGCCAATAAGGATTCAGTGATATGGAGGTCAAGCCAGGGGTAGGGGGTGAGTAACGGTAGTGTAGAGAGCTCCTTCACAATGATGTACATGTAATAAGGTAGGCTTAATGGTTTTGCTAATTAAATTTTGTCTGTATCAATTTAATGTTAATTGGGTGGCTTAGAAAATGGGGATTTAGGTTTTGAGAGGGAAAATTGGAAAGTAATGAGGGTTAGGATTGTATTTAGAGTAGGAAATAGGCTGGGGGTAGATTAGTGTATTATTCAAAATTTTAGGGTATGATTGAAAGTGAAGAGTTATCTCATGCAAAAATAAGATATTACACAAAAGACTAGGGTTAAATGAATAATTTTTGTCTATTTGTGTGTGTGTTCTAAAATGGTGGTTTTTTATATGATTTGTTAACAGACAACATCCAACAACTCAAGGGCTACCTTAATCTATTTTTGTTAACAATCTTAATCATAAATTCAACTATTGTAATGTACATAACAATTATATCATGCAAAAATAAAATATGATATAAAAGACTATGACCAAATGAGTAAACTATATACATATACACATACACATACATATATATACACACACACACGCACACACACACACACACACATATAAATACATACACACACACACACACACACATACACATATAGATACACACACACACACACATATATATATACATACATATATATATATATATACACACACACATACATACATACATACATACATATATATATATATATATATATATATATATACATACATACATACATATATATACACATATATATCCACATATATATCGATATACATATACATACATATATACATACATACATGAAGGATTTCGGTATCACTGGTTGGCCACATAGTGACTGTCACTAATGTTTTAGTAAATTTTTGCTTATTATTAAAAAAAGGAAAAGAAGAAACTAAGTAAAGGTATGGTTGAAAAGCCTATTTGATTGTGCATGCATTGAATCAAAAGATTATGAATAACTCCTTTTTGGCTTGGGAGGATGACCTATACATAAGAAATCACTAAAGTAATTTTTTTTTTAGATAGATAGTTGAGTGGATTGCCTAGCGATAGCTAGATACCGAAAGCAAAAGATTTCTTAGGGTCTGTCAATCCACACATTTTAAATGATTAAGTTTATATAATAGAATAAAAGGTACTTGAATCAATAATAAAAGATACTATAATTAAATGCAAGAGTGATTGCTAATAAATATAGACTATAAATGATCAAAATAGTGATTATCTAATTAATACTAGTGCTATATGGTTAGGGTATGCTTTAAAAAATAAAAAAGGGGTTTGTGAACAAGTAGGGACATAGAAAATCAAGTTTGATTAGAGGTAGATAGGTGAAAATAACTTGCTAGTTTTTAATACCATAATGATCATCAATGGTTGCGCTAACTGTCAGTGGTTGAGGTAAACATCATTGGTCAAGGTGACCATTAGTGGTTGGACATACCATCAATGATTGGGATAAACATCAATTGTTACTATGTGTAGGTCTAGGTTGATAAAAAGGTTGATTAATGAGATCTCAAAGTGAGATTTTGGGTGTTGGGTTGGTGCTGGGTTGAATGCAAAAATAAAATAAAGTAATTGAATACTAAAAATCAAATACTTATTTTGTAGTAGGTAGATGGGTGCTTGATTGATGTGGTTGACTCATTGGTGGAGTCTGCTATGATTCTAATAGAGTAACGGTACTTGGTGCTTTGGCAGAGTTGTAGTGGTAAATTGGCTCTCTGATGTGGTGGCTAGTTCATTATATTGTTGATAATGATTATCTTACAAAAATATAATTATAGATGCACAAGCTCTTGATAAAAATTATATATCCATTTCACCTCTCCACTCCTCTCTTCTTATAGGCAAGGCAAGAGAGTTACAACAAGGCATGAATTGGGCCTCCTAATAATAACTTGCTCATGTAATGGATCACACATGGATGAGGACAAGTTATTTTTATAAAATAAAGGTGGGTGAGTTTTCATGTTAGGGGTTAAGGAGGTGCACCTTGATCATCAATGATCAAAGTGACTATCAATAGTTAATTTGACCATCAATAGTCGAGGGTGAAGGATAAAACTAGACAAAATGTTGGGTTAAGTTAGTTTAGTCAAACTAACTATGGGTTAGGCTAGGTTAGGGATCAAAGGGTTAAATTGGTCCCAAAGGGGGTCCTAAGGAGGTCTATGGGTATTTCAACATTTGAAATCATGGTTTGCAGATTTTTTGTGTCTACATTTTTCCCCTTTTTGTTATCTAGCTTGAATCAACAAGTTGTAAAACAAAAATGGATGTTGGTCATAGATCCAATTTCTCTAAGTATGGGAGGAGGTGTTCACCCTCAAACTATGATGTAATGAGGTAAATAAAAATTAGGTGTGGGATTGATAAGGTGGGTGAAGGTGATGATGAAGGTGGACATTAAGAAAGTGGGTGATAGGTTAGGCATAAAGCACAAATAGGCATATAAAGTATGACAAAAGTACGATAGCCAAGATCATGTAAAGATGAGGTTGCCATAGTTGGAAACAATAAAGGTTGGTGATAGGAGGAAAATGGTCAAATGGATCATGTGATCATATTTAGGCATGGTGACTAGGTACACTAGCATGTCTCTGAAGTGATGTTTGTGGTTCGATGGGTATCCAAGGTAGGAAGTGCTCCTAGTAAAAACATAATTGGGTCAAGTGTTATAGATATCTAATGTAAGAAGTTTTAATAAAAATAAATGAATAGGTTAGGTAAGTGTGAGGTGGTGTAAAAAATGGGGTCAACATGGCAATGTTGGCACTATAGTTAAAAGACTAGGCAAAAAGTGTTGCAAAATGTGCACTAGTTAGGCCAAAATGGATAAATGGCAAGGTGATGAGGTGATCAGGATGGGTGGAGAAGGTAGTCTCCATGGGTGGGTAAAACCATGTTGGTTTTACTAAAAGGGGGTCTTATTAGGTGGAAGAAACAATGTGGGACATCTTGACCATCGATGGTCAGGGTGCCCAAGGGTGATTGTTGATGGTCAGGGTGTAAACCCTAAAAAACTAATAGTCAAAAGTTAAATTTAAATCACTTTTCACTCATTCTGACTTTTGCTTGCTTTGACTTTGAGCTCTATTTTTTGGTGATTTGTGGTGATGGTGGTTACTGAGGCTATTTTTTGAGGTAGAGGTGCTTGCTTTGTTGAGGTGGAGAGTTGACCTAGTAGATTAATCAGGATGCAGGGAGCATGTGAGTGTGGACAAGGATGGGTATGCCTATGATTGACTCCATAGTGGTGGTCATATAATGAGGTAGGGGGTGTTATAAATTTTAATAGATAGGCATTATTTTATGCATTTGCATTGGTTGGGAAGATCAGGATAGGTTTAAATACTTGGGTTGGGTTTGTTATGCCTTAGTTACGATTTTAGTAGGTTTTGGGAAAATTTGTAGGTAAAATGAGGATACAAGGGGGTAAGTAGGTAATTTGGGTGGGGTAGGTACTAGGTGAGCTTATTATACTACTTGGGTTATTGTTTGGGTAGTGTTTAGTGTAGAACAGGGTTTGGGTGTTCTAGCTTCGGAACACCCATAGTGACCATCAACGCTTAGGGTCAACCATTGATGGTCAACATTCTTAGAAAAAAGGAGGCCTAACTATCAAAGGTCACCATGACCATTAATGGTTGATGAGGGCATAAGATAGGCTTGGGAAGCATTAAAAATACTAATTTCAAGTTAGGTGTTTTCTTGCTTGGTATAGGTTTGTGTTAAAGGTTTATAGGTCAAACCTAACAAGTAGGGGGTAGATAGGTAGGATGGAGAAAAAATAGGTTGGTTGCTTTAATGGGTAGGATATATGAAAATTGTGTAGGTGACTAAACCATGTTTCCATCTTGGTATAGGCTAGGGTGTAGATATAGATGCATGATCGAGTGTCTCATATTTTTGTAAAGATCTAACAGGGTATGAACCTAACCGATTGGGCCCACATGGAGGAGGTATGGTTGAGATATATGAGGCAATATCAACATGTGCCTTAGAAATCATCTATAGTCATAGTGCTCATTGAGAAATGGGATCCTACTATGAATGCCTTCTTATTATCAATTGGGAAGATGAATATCTTGCCTAAGGATGTACATAGGATAACTCAACTTCCACTCCATGATGATTTAATTTACCATATAGAGCGAGAGGAGAGGGATGATCACATTGAGATTTTGTATAGAGATGAGAGTGATCAGGTTAGATGGCATAGTGGAGGGTTTAGGTACAGTGATTTATATGAGAGGGATCTAGGTGAGAGGAGACTCATGACCATGCTCATGATTGTTGTTACATGTTTTGTGCTTCCTAACTCAAGTAGTGGGAGGTTCCCTTACTTGTTACTAGGGGTGATAGTTGAGATATTGCTAGGTCAGATGATATTTGGTTAGGTACCTATTTTGATTTTTTAAATATATAGGGAGTTGTGGGGGTTTGTATGTATAATAGGTGGGAAAGCACCAAGATCTAGTGGTGTTCAGGAGGCAATGGTGCACTTGGGGCATAGATATAGCTAGATTATGACATTTTGTATATGATTTTGATTTTGGCCTATGAGTTAATGTGGTGAGATGTAAATTTTGAGAGAGAGACACGTTGATCTACTTGTACACATTATTATGTTACTTGACTCACAATTTTATACATTTGATCATTGTTTACGCTCATGTTCATGGTTTACGGTTTATTGTTTATGGTTTTGATGTTGATGTTTAATGATTATGGTGTGATTTTTATATTGTTTATGGATGTTGCTTATGATATGGATGCTAGACAAACATAGACTTAGCTAGACATGAGATTGTTTTTATTTATGGTTATGCTTATGACATGCTAAATTTTAATGAGTATATACTACATTATTTTAGACTTAGACATGTGGTGGAAAATGGTTGATTATTTAAATTCTCATGGATGTTATGATATTATCATGCTTGGTATGGTTATTCTTGTTGTTAATATTTAAGATAAAATACATGAGGTAGTTTAGTTAACAACATTATATGGGAGAATAAAGAATATAATCAAGAGACAAACATCATAATGAAAATATCAACTAGTCACGATAGGATAAGAAGAGGGCATGATGCTTCTTCATTGATGAGGACAAGAACAAAACTAAAGTTGGATTGGCTTAAGGAACATAAACCCTTATAATACTTCATATTAGTGTTTTTTAGTTGGTTAAAAGGTGTTTTGACCATGTGATGTCAAGTAAGCTTAAAAATCCCTTGATTATAGTGAGTAAAGGGGGATGGGTGAAAATGGAACCTTCTTACGAGACCAACATGCCTCTTCTGTAGGTGTCCAAATAGTCAGTATAAACAAGTTTATGCCAAATTATGTAGACTGACCGATGCAAGAATTCTACTTGTGAAATATGATTGTGGCTTCAATCTTATTATGATATTTAAGAGCTGATTGTGGATTTTAAAATTAGTTTTTTTTTTTGTGATTGTGATGATGGATATTTTGCTTTGTTGAAGTATAGGGGAAGCTGATAGATGTGGGAAACTTCCATGAAATTGATATGCTTTTGAATTTTTTTTTTACTCAACCATCCTTAAAGGGAGTGGTCTAAGTTTATTTGCTTTATTTAATGCTTTTTTGATAGTTGTCTTTCAAGGGAGTAGTCCACCTTACATTTTAGAAATTTTAAATAAATTTTCAACAACTATCCTTCAAGGAAGCAATTTGTGAATGCTAAGAATGACCTATGATTGCTATTGGTGTATATTATTTGATTTTTTCTTGTTTGGTTTTTCTTGACATAGACTTGATTAGGTTGGCTTAGTTGTTCACCTTTATGAAGGCAAAACTAAAAACACAAGAAGGTTGATTAGGTGTAAAGAGCTTTAGGTGAAAACAACCATGGGAATCCATCCTATGAAGGGGTGAAAAGTACCATGAGAACCATGTTATAGGTAGATCCATGATATATATTATTTAAGATAAGGTTATGTCAGTGATGGATAATCACATGATTCAGTTATAATCAGTTGCCCCTAAACTAGGGAGATGGAATATGGGTAGATAGTAAGGGATGAGCTTAAGTTAGACAAAATGTGAACACGATCCTTTTTAATAAAAGAGTGAACATAGGTGTGAAGCATTGAGGGGCTTAGGTTATGGGTGGCCTTCGAGATAAGATAACCAATAAGTTCTTGATCCATACTTGTGGGTTATGATATAAGGTCCAAGCTAATTGAAATTAAACTTGCTCTGATTATTTTTCTCCATATTAGTGACATGTTGGTTTTCCTTTAGGATGAGGTCTCTGATGTTGAATTATTTCACTTTAAGGTGCTTGTTATAGGCACACCTGACATGCTCTTGATAGACATGAAAATGGGTAAGGGCCATTAAACAATGCTCATTGAGTAACTCTAACTGGGCTAAATGGTGTTCATGATAATCATCCTCAAAAATGAACTCTTGAAAAGATATGCAAAGAGAGGGGATTTGAAATTTGAGAAGCAAGATAACCTCTACTCTAAACATAAGATAAAATGTGGTATCACCCATATGGGTTCTAATGGTAGTACGATATGCCCATAAGGCAAATGAGATGTGCAAATGCCAATCTCGACCAGATGCATTGGCCATTTTAGTTAGCATGTTATTAAGAGTTTTGTTAGAGGCCTTGGCTTGTACATTAACTTAAGGATGATAGAGTGAGGATAAACTTAAATTAATTTCAAATGCATCACATAGGCCCTATACTTTCTTGTTCTTAAAATATTTACCATTATCGATGATGATCTTGTGAGGAACACCAAAATGATAGATAATGTGATGGTTAATAAAGTCGACAATATTTTATACTTTAGTCGAGACTAGAGGGATAGCCTCTACCCACTTGGTAAAATAATTGATCATGGTGATGATAGAGTGGTGTCACTATGAGGAATGAGGGTTAATTTCACCAATGAGGTCTAGACTCCATTATGAAAAGGTCAAAAAATTAGTGGAAATTTGAAGACTATGGCTAGGTGTGTGATGAAAATTAGCATGTTGTTAACACTTAACACACTTTTTTACATAATAAATACAATCTTAGTTAAGGGTAGGCTAGTAATATCCAAGGTGAAGGATATGCTTAGTTATGGTGAGGCCACTAAAGTGACCTCCACAAATACCAACATGTGATTCTTTGATATCATAAGAGGCTTCTTGACTACATAGGCAATGGAAGAGGAGGCCATCAAAGAAAGATGTGTTTATAAAGGATTACTCTCATAATAGTATATCAAGAGGTAATATAGATAAACACTCTTTGATAATTCCTAGAGAGGCCATAAGGAACTATGCCAAGGTTAAGGTAGTTGAAGGTCTATTGATACCAAAGGTCAAGTTGGGTCCCTTCCACATTAAAAATGGTGGGAGATTATGGTTTAACATAGGAAGGCTAGGTGAGTCTATGGATGATGATAAACAACTTAGAATCTAATGGTTTAGATGGTATCTAAGAGGCAAGGGAAGCCATGGTTTCAATGAAATTATTAGTAGATCATGGGATTGGTTGGATGTGGTAGTGTTCAAATAATGTTAAGAGTTCCTCAACTAGTTGCTTGTATTATTGTAAGACATCATTATTACACTGGTAGGATCCATTTATTTGATTGACTACAAGTTGGGAGTCACCAAAGATATTTATTTTTTTGACTCTTAGGGATAAGGTAGTTTGAAGGCCTATAACTAGGGTTCATACTCAGCTATATTGTTGGTACATTCAAAATCTAGCTTGAAGGACAAAGGGAGAGGTTCACTATCAAAGGGGATAAGGATGACACCTGCTCCCCCACCAAATTAAAACTTTGATCCATCAAAGAACATGGTGACTTGATAGGTGAAATATGCTTGAGAGAGGGTCATGATGGATTCATTAGGGAACTCAAGAGAAGGAGGCTAGTTGTCTGCTAAAGGTGCTTTAACTAGTTGGTCAGCAATAACTTGCCCCTTAATTGACCTTTTCTAAATGAACTCAAGGTCAAAATCTTTTAGGAGCATGAGTCACTTAGCCATATGTTGGTTTTGTTAAGGATTGGAGTGCATGTACTTGAGTGGGTCAGTGTTGGTTATGACATAATTTTTATGGTTAAGAAGGTAATGGCAAAGTTTGGTAGTCATGAAGACTAAATCTAAGCAAATCTTCTCAATATAGGTGTACCAAGTCTCGTACTCTACAAGCATGTGGCTAATGTATTATACAGCTTAATTTTGTGTTGTTCATATTGGTGAGCTAACATTACCCCTAAGGAGTGGTCAATAGCATATATATATATATATATATATAGGTAGAAAGGTTAGTCATCCTTAGGAGGGGTGAGAACACATGGTGACAAAAGGTACTATATATATATATATATATATATATATATATATATATATATATATAGGTAGAAAGGTTGGTCATCCTTGGGAGGGGTGAGAACACATGGTGACAAAAGGTACTATTTGAGGGAATCAAAGGCCTTTTGATAGTCACTATTCCACTTGAAAGACACATCCTTCTTCAAGAGTTGGTGGATTAGTCTGAAAGCTGGGAGATAAAGTGATGAATGGATTGAAGCTTCCCTTGCAAGCTACATAGTAGCTTGAGATTAATGGGAGGAAACATGTCAAGGATGGCTTTGATTTTGGTAGGATCAACTTCAATACTATGAATAGAGACAATGAAGTCAAAAAAATTCTCGACAAGACCTCAAAAATGTATTTTTTAGGGTTAAGGTAGACATGGTAATGGATGAGGCATTTAAAGATGATCGTAAGAACAACTAAGTGATATTTTTGGCATTTGGATTTTTCCAGAAGGTCATCCACATAATCCTAAATAATCTTATGGATAAGGTCATGGAAGATATAGGTCATGGCACATTGGTAGGTTGCACCATAATTCTTTAGCCCAAAGGGCATGACCCTATAGTAGAGGGTTCCCCATGGGGTAGTAAAGGCAATTTTGTGTTGATCTTTGGGAGTAATTAGGATATAATTACATATCAAAAATCCATCCATGAGAGATAACATCTCATGGCTAGTTGTAAGGTAAACTGACTAATTGATGCTCAATAGAGGAAAGTCATCTTTGGGGTAGTCAAGGTTAAGGTCATAAAAGTCCACACAAATTTGTAATCCCCTTATGGCTTTGGTGATATGTACAACATTCAAGACCCATTGGGGGTAGTCAATGGGTTGAATGAAATTAATAGATAGGAGATTTTGAATCTCTTCTTTGATGATAATGGATATCTAAGGGTACATGCATCAAAGTTTATACTTAATGGGCTTGGGATCATAGTTTGTGATAATGTTATGGGTAGAAATGGTAGGGTCAATTCTAGGTATGTCACTGTAAGACAAAGTGAAGGTTATGCTATAGTCTTGGAGGAAAAAAAGGAAGTTCCAAAGTTCCTTGGAATTTAGTAATTGGCCAAGTTTGATAATGTGATGGTTGTCTTGAGTGACCAAGTTGATATACATGGTGGTTTAGTTCAACATGGTTGAGGTCTCAAAAGGAAGGGATTTTTGGATTGAAGAATATGGGACACCAAGGTAGGTGAGAATAGAAGCATCATCCTAACACTAAACAATGTTAATGGTAGGAGAGTCTTATCTTATCATCTCAAGATGGGTCAAAGGGATGGATACGATCATCACTTATTTTTGATAAGTTATGGATCTAAGGCTAATCATGTTGACAAAAAAAATTTAGGTAGGATGATGTGATCATCTTCACACACAAGTGGAGGAGAGGTTGGTGAGGAAGGGGTATCTTAGTCAAGAATGGTTGTGGTATGTGGTTTGGGTTGCTTATTTTTAGGTAGGATGAAACAAAGGCCATGCTTATCATGAGGCTTCCTAGTTTTAATGGTGACCAACTCATGTGGGCCATGCTCATATCATTTGAGACCAAATCCTTTCTAAGCACACCAATGGAGGTATGTCTTCGTGAAGTTCAATTTATCTAGGTAGGAGAAATCAATGGTAAATGGCCTAGGTGAAAGAGAGGTGGTAGAAGTACTAAGGAGTTTATCGAGTTCCCCATAGACAAAATGAGTCTAATGGTGGGGAGGTCCAAAGAGAATAACAATTCTAACATTAGGGTCATATCTTGGTTGGTTGGTGAATTTCCCATACTCATGAGGAGTAGGGAAAGCATCAAGGGCTAAAAGGAGATATTCACCCAGAAAAAGGTGATAGAATGGTTAGTACAAAGGGTCCATGGTGGGGATTTGGTCTAAAGCGATAGAGGATCTAGTCGATGCCTCATCAGTGGAAGGGGATGTGATATCTACTTTGGTGGTTGAAGGTTGGTTTTTAGCTATTGAGGGTGTGTTGGATGGGGGTATGAGGACATCATTGGGGTGATAGGTCATGTTTCATGTCAATAAAGGACTTGGGTCATCTTGGATGGTGATGACCTAGCCTTCATGCTAAAACTTAATGTATAAATGTAGGGTAGAGGGGATGTAACCCATGGAATGGATCGAAGGTCATCCCAACAAGATATTGTATTGAAATTCACCTTCCACTACATAGAAAAGTTCAAGGAGTGTGTGGGGTCCTAAATGGATATGAAGGATGATAATTCCCAAGGTAGTGGCCATGGTATCATTGAATGATTAAAGGATGGATGAGGTCTTAGACATGATGCTGTCTAGTAAGTTGAGTTGGTTATAGGTATGGGAGGAGATGATGTTAATGCTAGCCCCACCCCCCCCCCCCCGGCCCACCCCCTCATAAATTGTGACCTATTTGATGCAAGTTTAGGTGATGTAAGTAGTAATAAAGAGAGGGGGATTTGGGTCCTCAAGATGAATGGAAGGTATTTTTTAATCCTTAAAGGTAACAAGGTTGGAAATTTGAAGGGTACCAATAAAGGTTGCTAAAGGTTAGGGGTCTTTGGGTTGGACCTCAATGGATTACAAAGCCTTTATTAGTGCTTGATAGTGATGTGGAGAGGTAGAGATAAAATCATAAAAGCTCATATTCACCAATGTATAGTGAATTTGTTTAAGGATAGCTCTCATGATGGATTCTTAGGGGTTAGATTGAGAGGCACCTAAAATAGACACCTTGGGTTTGGTCAGAGATGGAGATAGTTGGGTGTGAGTTGGTTGGGAGGTAGAAGAGGGAAAAATCCAAGGAATGTGATGCAAGATAATATTCACAAGTTTGATAAGTGTTTTTAAGGTCTTTGGTATAGGTTAGAGTGTCTAGTTATGGTCAAATCAATTTCCCTCCAAAACTAGGTTGTTTGAATATTTAAACTTACAAATATGTTATTTTACATTGTAATAAGGCCTAAATATTGTATGAAGGCCAAGTGGTTTTGGTTTGTTGTCAATTTTTTTTATAAGGAATATTATGGGTCACACAAGTTTTTTTGAATAAGATATAGCATGTTAAGATATTGTTTTGTTGGAAAAATTTGTTAGCCCTGTTCTAGGAGTTGGTTTGCATGAAAATAGAATAGGAAAACTATTAGTGTATTTGGATTTTTTGGATTATAACTTGGTTTTGGTTTGACCAAGAGGTTGATATGATGTAAGAAATTGTGGAGAATGTTATTGGAATGAAATAAAGTAATTTTAGTGTGTTTTCTTATCATTTCTTTGTAGACATTTACACATAATACACAGGGTAATAAGCTCATAAAATGATATTCAAATTAAGGACTTTTTTGACCCAATATGAGTGCTCAAGATTATAAATTAAGGTAAAATAAGACATATTAAATTTTATTTGAGTCTTGACAATCAATGGTCTTTCTTGTAGGTTAATTTTTATGCATATTGGCCCAAATAGGGTTTCTTAGTATAGAAAATGTGTATGGTGAAAAATTGTAAAATTTTGAAATTTGTGAAATCTCCATACATTATTTCAATTTCATAATTTTCATAGTCTAATTCATTAGGTAAGATAATTTTGTAAACTCTGTACATAACCTAACCCTACAGGCTTGCACAGTCTGTAATAATGAGGGTCTTGACAATGATATTGAGTGGTAATTTGATAAAAATTGGTTTAAACATTATTATTATATCATTTAACATTAATATCATGAGTTTTATATCTTTTATCCATTTCATTCTTCTTACACCTTCCAAAATAGGGTTATTGGAGGCCTAATTAGGTCTACTATAGTCATCAGAACTCCTAATCCGTATAAAGGAACCATACCCCATCTTCATATATATTGTAAATTTCATTAATGGGTATTAAAAATATATTTAAGTTATATGATATCATGAGTAAAAAACAAATTATGAAAGGAAATGTGTCAAAATAGGGCTACAGGCCCATGAGCCCATCAATAAAGCAAAAGAGGCCTTATGGCCTATTGTATGTCTTTTGATAATTCATAGGTGCTTAAATAGATGTAGATAGTTTTTTTATCTTGTTTTTAGAGTGTCCAATTTAGTATATATTGATTATGAGTCTTTCTATATAGTTTCTTGATCGATACTAAGCCTAAGTGTCTATGCTTTACATGTAGAACAACTAGTCATGTAATAAGTGTTGAAGGGAAGTCTTTAAGTCAGTATAGGATATGTATGAAGGTGTCTTTAGGTGATATTAGGAGTACACCAGAATAGACACCTTAGCATTCTCCTTATTATTTTTTTATGATCTTTTAACCACATTGATGGTATGGATAGAAGGAGAGGTTGAAGTAGTAGACTAGTCATACTCATCTTCATTCTTAGGTGAGAGTGAAGGAGTAGGTAAGAATTGTGTAGGTATGGTTATTTTTTGGGTTGGGATGGGATGGGGCCCATATGAATTTCATATATTAATAGATCATCCTCATCATAGAAATGGTGGATAATAGTCTAGAGAGCTTTGTAGTTCTCTGTATCATGCCTAGGTGTCCTATGATAAAAACACATGTGGTGGTCATTATACCCAATGGGTTTTGAAGCAAGAGGGTCAAAGAGCCTAATGGGAGGTAAGCCTAAAAAATAGGTTTTAAATAACCTATGAAAAATGGTTGAGTAGGACTCAACCAAAGGTGGTAAGGGTGTAGTAGTTTTTTCTTTGATGGTTGGGGTAGTGGGTTACTTAGAAATAGGTTTGGTTGTAGGTGTTTTAGGTAGGGTATTATGCTTGGTTGATGGATTTGATTTAGGCAAGGAGGTTGATGATCTAGAGTTTGAGGACTACAAGGTAGGTAGTTTAGGTATTATTGGCATGGTGAAGAGAGGTGTGTCAAAAAGTAATTATGAAGGTATAACCAAAAGAGGTGGTGGGGTCTCGGTAGATATAGTTGGCTTCCTGATCAAGGTAGAGGGATGAGGCCCTAAAATGGAGGGTAAGGTTGAGGGAGATAAAATTGAGGCCACCAAGCCTTTGGGTGGTTTTGCATCTTTGGTTTCTTTGGTTTAGTACTTGGTTGGTGGGTTTGAAGGGGTTAGGTCCACTTTCATAGATGGGTGGCTATGGCTTGGTGTGGGGAGGGTATCAAGGCTTTTGGTTTTTATGGTTGGCATGATAGAAGAGGGTTTGACCATTTGGGTTTTGGTTGACTTAGGTGGTTAGGGGTTGGTTGGCTTGGTAGAGGTCTTAGTTTTTTGGGTGGAAGTTTTGGTTGGTTGGGTAGATATGGTAATAGGTTGGTCAATAGAAGTGGTGGATTGGTTTACCAAAGAAAGGGTTAGAGGTTCTAGTCTACTAATATAAGGGAGACCTAGTTACTACCAAAAGGTATCCCAATATAATTTAGGTTTTAAAACAAATTCCAATCTTTGAACTAGTCTAGAGAATGGTTTATAGATCGGTTTAGCTCCCTAGGTAGTAGTTTCAAATGATAGACCCATAGGTTGGGGAAGGGGGTGGTAACCTTGTCCTCTTCCTTAATAAAAGGATACAAGGTTGAGATAGGTGGATCCTTTGTGGGAGGAGTGGATATGGGGATTTATTCCTCAGGAATAATTTTTGAAAGGGGAGTAGGTTACTTGATAGCTAAAGGAAAAGATAAGGTAGCGATGGTTGGTTGTTCTGATGTGTCAGTTAAAAGGGATACTAGTGGCTCCAATACCTTAACAAGTGGAGAGGGAGAGGATGGTACTTCATCAATTTAACTATCTAAAGGAAGGGAAGGTAAGTCCACTATCTCAATAGATGGTGGAGGTGGAAGATTGGAAGATTGGGTACCAGGTGTTTTGGTAATGAGTACATCAAGGACCATGTTAATCATATGGGTATCATGAGAACACTCAATGTTGTTGATCTCATTCTTGGTAAGAGAATGGTTTAGAAAGGGCTGAATATATATATATATATATATATATATATATATATAAAGGGCTTGGTTATATGGTGCATTGGGGTTATCCAATGTAAGATCCCCCTTATCAATGAGGGATTGGACAAGGATTTTGAAGGTGTTGTACCTACTGATGTCATGTACTATTACCTAATGAAAGGTGCACAAATAATTCTCATTGAACCAAATAGGTGCAGGATGAGAGGCATCAAACTATTGATAAGGTTTGATAGGAGGAAGTTGAATGATGTTGGCTTTCAATAAATTCTCCAAGATGGAAGCACAATATTATTCAAGTGGAGTGAATTGCTTTTGGTTATTCTAGTTATGATTCCTCATGCCTTGCTTTGAGGAAATAGAGGAATTTGGTTGGTTGATAGAAGGTGGACGGAGAAACTTTAAGAACAACTACATTTGTGGTTACCTTACTCTTGGTATTGGTATTGGATTGGTTACTTGATTTGGAGGAAGAGGCCTCATTGGTTTTGTAGGTTGAGTGCTTGTTTTTGAGATTTAGCTTTCCTTCATCAATGGATCATTTCTCTAACTTTCGTGCCATTGTAAAGGATTCATTAAAGGTTTGAAAGCTTTGGACACATAGTGTAGAGGATATATTCTTGGCACATGCCTGAGTAAAGATTTATATGAGTTTAGATTGATGCAGGGATAAGCAAAGTTGGTTAATCAGGCTCCTCTAATGAGCTATAAAATTAGCAATGGATTCATCCTCAAACTACCAGATAGAGTAGAGGTTGGTGATAGAAAATTTCTTGGAAATATTGATTGAAAAGTGGTCCAAGAAGATTTGAGATAGTTGGGTGAAGGAGAAAAGGGAGTGTTTGGGTATGGCACTATACCAATCCAATGTCAAACTAGTTAGAGACACGGGGAAGGTGTAGAGAAGAAGGGAATCATCATGGGTGATAAGATAACATGCATGCCTAAATGCCCTAAGGTGCTATTGGGGATCTTGTTTACTTTGAAATTTAGATAACTTGGGAAGTTCCCATTGGGGAAGTTATGGCCTGATAGGTATAGATGGATGGATGGGCTCATTATAGATCTAGTCATATGATAAGATATTGTGATCACCTAAAATGGATGACTCTAAGGTGGTCATCTTGTCCATGAACATATTCATTAGGTCCACTTGGGTTTGTGTACCTAGAAGGTTATAAGATGCATACTACTATGGTGGTTGGGAGATATACTGATAGTGGGTAGAAAATTGGGAGGATGCCACATATTGTTAAGTGGATAACAATAATTGGGTGGAAGATACATAAGGGTAGGTAGATTTAGGTGGTTGGGTAGTGGGTAGGGATACATTCCATTGTAAGTTAGGGATGTAGCTAAAGTTTGGTGTAAGGGGTGCTTGTTGGATAGGAACAATAGTTAGGTTGGTGACCAATGGAAGGGTGGTGACCCTTGTACTGATTGATGGTAAGGTAAAGGGTATGGAAACTATAATAATTTGAAGAAGAGAGGTGGTTTATGGGTTAGGGGTAGCTAAAGGAATGTGGTAGTGCTAGAGGTAGGCACTCCTATAGTGGAGGAGTGGTTGGTAGGAGTGGAGGGTATAAGGGCAGTGGTAGTTTGGGTTGGTTAGTTTTCTATGGTAGTCTTGAAGGGGTTTTTGGTTGATGAAGAAGCTTGGGTAGTCAACGGTTGGGTAGTAACCATGGAAATAGAGGTACTCCCCATGAGGTGGAGAGGCATGTCATAAGGCAAATCTATGGGTGGGGTTAAATCCAAGGTATGGTAAGACATGGTTGTAAGATAATGTTCTAAGGCTATGGGATTGTTATCTAGGAAAGTAGAAAAATCCACATCTCCTTAATGAAATTCCAAGGGAAATTAGGACTTCTTGAGGGTGAAAAGAGTTTACTAGTTCAGAATCATAGTCTATGGATGAAGAGGTGTAAGAGGTAGGTTGTCATGGTGAGGGGTTTTGTTCCACAAAGTCTCTTCACTATTGGTGAGTGAGAACTATACAAGATAGGGGAGATAGAAATCACAAACAACCTCATTATTCAAATAAAGAGAATATAAGAAATAAGCAAAGAAAATAAAATCACACTCTAGAATATACGTTAATCCCTAAAGTTTTAATTAATCTAGCTTTTGGATTATGCCTTAAGAAGTTGTATGACTAAATTTTCTTTGTAGAGTAGGTGCTAGAGAGGAAATATAAGGTGAGTTTAAAGTTGTGTTTAGATGCTAAAAAGGAATATATATTAGAATCAATACATGGCTTGGTATTGGGGCCTACCCCCTCACTTCACATACTATAACAATAATGGTATCAGGTGCTTAGCCAATATATATTAATATCCATAGATTATACTCAACTAGAGAACTATGTTGTTTCTCCCCTTGGTAATGACCTCCAAGTGGGATTACTGAGAAAGGGTAAGGTTATCACTAGGTAATGACATACTAGTTAGGCCTTGTCTCAAGTTTGTTTTATGTTTAATTGATGAAAGTTTTTTGGTTGAGTGTGTGCAACAAAGAGTGAAACTATGATAAATTACTTTGCCTTTTAAGTTAAGCTGTGTGAACTAAAATTTCAATCAGTCAATGTATGCACTTGATTTTAATCCCAAAATAAACTTTTGATTTCATTAATGAGCATAGAATAGAGAGAGAATGCAAGCAACCAAGAACCCAAATAAAGACATAAGGGTCCCACCAGGCATGCCATAATGTTTTAGTAAATGTTTGCTTATTATTGGAAAAATGAAAAGAAGAAACTAAGTATAGGTATGGTTGAAAAACCTATTTGATTGTGCATGTGTTGAATCAAAAGATTATGAAGAGCTCCTCTTTGGCTTGGGAGGATAACCTATTGATAAGGAAGCATTAAAATAATTTTTTTTGTTAAATAGATAGGTGAGTGGATTGCCTAGCGATAGCTAGATCTTGGAAGCAAGAGATTCCTTAGGGGATACAAATCCACACATTTTAAATAATTAAGTTTATAAAAAAAATAGAAGGTATTTGCATCAATAATAAAAAATACTAAAATTGAACACAAGAGTGATTGCTAAGAAATATAGACTATAAATAATTAAAATAAAGATTAGCTAATTAATACTAGTGATATATGGCTAGGTTATGCTTCAAAAAATTAGAAAGGAGTTTGTTAATAGGTAGGGACATAAAAAATCAAGTTTGATTGGAAGTAGATAGGTGAAAACAACTTACTAGTTTTTACTTCCATAATGACCGTCAGTGGTTGAGGTGACCATCGATGGTCAAGGTGACCATTGATAGTTGGATAGATAATAAACAATTACAATGTGTAGGTTTGGGTCGATAGAAAGGTTGATTGATGAGATCTCAAAGTGAGATTCTAGGAGTTTGGTTGCTGCTGGGCTAAATGCCAAAAATAAATAAAGTAATTGAATACTAAAAATCAAATACTTATCTTGTAGTAGGTGTATCGGGTGATTAATTGAGGTGGTTGACTCAAAGGTGGATTTTGGCATGATTTTGATATAGTAACAATAGTTGGCACTTTAACAGAGATGTGGTGATAAATGGCTCTCTAACATGGTAGTTGGTTTGCTAGATCATTGATAATGATTGAACTAAAAAAAGAGAATGTTGGATGCACAAGCTCTTGATAATAATTATAGATCCATTTCAACTCTCTACTCCTCTTCTATTATAGGCAAGGCAAGAGAGTTACAACAAGACATGAACTGGGCCTCTTAATAATAAGTCACTCATATAATGGATTGCATGTAGATGAGGATAAGTTATTTCTAGAAAAGCAAGGTGAGTGACTTTACATGTTAGAGGTTAAGGAGGTACAACCTAACTATTTATGGTCAAGGTGACCATCAATAGTTGAAGGTGAAGGGTAAAAATAGGAAAAAGGTTAGGTTAATCTAGTTTAGTTAAACTAATTATAGGTTAGGATAGGTTAGGGGTCAAAGGGTTGAATTGGTCCCAAGGGGGTCCTAAGGTAGTCTAATGGTATTTAAACATTAAAAATCATGGTGTGAGGATTTTTGGTGTCTATAATCAATCTTTGTCAACCATTATCAGTCAATAGTAGATCGATGGTTGGTTAAGTGTGAAATGATATCCATACAAAACCCTAACTAGCATCGATCAAGGGTCAATTGGTAATAGTTCCATAAGGAAATAACATTAGTCAAGACTTGATCATCATCAATCATTTAATAAGGCTAAGGGTTGAAGGTACAAAGTAAGGTAGAGTGTGTGTTCAAGGTGGTGTAGAGCTTGGGTGATCTTAATGTAGTAGTCTAAGACTTAGGCAAAGGTGTAAAAATCAAGACTTAGGAGTAGTTATTAGATGTAGGCTTGGAATAGGTGGGGTAATAAATGAAGAGGTGGGTAGGGATAAGTGTGATAGGTATGATGTGTATGCTACTTAACAAGGTGTAGGTTAAGCTAAGGTTGTTATCTGACCTTACAAGAAAGGGAGTTGCTAGTGATGCAAGACTAAGTACCACCACTCCTGGATGACATTCATAGGGACATGAATATGTAGGAGTGGGAGCACATGGAAATAATTGGATTAGATGGCATGTAATACTATTGCATGTGCCTCGAGATGATGTGATGATGGTATCCCTCATCAAGAGATGGGAGTCAACTACAAACACTTTTATGTTACTAATTGGGGAGATCATGATTCTTTTAGAGCCATAATGTTTCACTATTTTTTTCCTATACATATAATTATTTACAGAGTTTTAAGGCTTACCTTTATGAAGGCAAAACTATAGCACAAAAAGGTTACATAGTGGATGAGAGGGTATTTTAAGAGACAAAGATCATGGGATTCCATCCTATTAGGGATGAAAAATATCCATGAAAATAATACCATGGGTAGAGATATGGTACCCATATTTAGGATTGAGGCTAATACTGTGATGGATAATCACATGATTCTATGCTATAATCAGTTGTCCTCAAAGTGAGGGAATAAAGGTGAGAATCTTAGGGGACAAGCAATAGAAGGTTTAAATCTTGTTTTAACAAAAGAAAGGATGTAGATGTAAAGCATTTAGGGGTTAAAATTTTATTTTACCTTCAAGAGATGATAATCGGTAAGATTCTAACCCATAATTATGTATTATGATATATGGTCCAAGCTAATTGAAAGCAAACTTACACTGCTTGATTCTTTTGATATTGGTTACATGCTAATTTTCCTTCAAGATAAGGTCTTTGATATTGAATTCTCATTATTTTAGGTACTTTTTATAAGCATGATTGATTCATTCTTTATATACATGAAGATGGTTAAGTGAAGTCAAATGACACTCGTCAAGTAGCTCAAGTTGGGATAAACATTCTTGACAATAATCATTTTTGGAAATTATATCTTGTAAGGATATACAAAGAGAGAGAATTTGAAATTTGAGAGACAAGATAACCTTTTCTCCAAAAATAAGAGAGAAAGGTGTAGCACTCATAGTGGTTTGAATGCTAATTCGATATGCCCACAAGGTGAAGGCATTGTGCAAGTGTCAATCCTGACTAGATGCATTGACCATTTTAGTTAGCATTTTGTTAAAAGATTCAGCCTACCCATTAGTTTTTGGATGATAAGGTGATGAGAAACTTAAATTAATACCAAATTTTTCCCTTGTATGTTTTTGTTTTTAAGACTTGCCATTATGAGTGATGATTTTATGAGGGACACTAAAGTGATAGATAATGTGATGGTTAATGAAGTTGATACTCTTATCATCTTTGGTTGAAATGAGGGGAATAGACTCCACCCATTTGGTAAAATATTCCATCTTAATGATGATATAATGATGTTGCTACAAATAATGGGGGTTAATTTCACCAATGATATCTAGTCCTTATTGTGAGAAGGGCCAAAATTCATTAAAGACTTGAAGACCATGACTAGGTATATGATGCAAATTAACATATTGTTGACACTTAACACACTTCTTTACATAATCACAATATTCTTGGTTAAGGGTAGGATAATAATAGCCAAGGTGAAGAATAAATTTAGTGATATCTAGTCCATTTAAGTGTCCCCCATAAATCCCATCATGTGTTTCCTTGGTAGCATGAAATATTTCATGACTATGTAGGCATCTGAAGAGGAAACCATCAAAGCCTTGTTTATAAATAATTCCCCCCTAGTACAGTGTAACGAGAGTTACTTTGTATAAATTGTCATTGACTATTTCTAGAAAGATTAGAAGGAATAATGGTTAGGTCTAGATAGTCAAAGATTTGCTTATACCAAATGTTAGATTGGGCCTCTTCCACATGATAAATGGAAGGAAAGTCTTATTTGGTGTAAGAGGGATCATTAAGGTAGTTGATAATGATAAAGATCTTAGATTAAAAAGTCATATATGGGATTTGGGAGGAAATAAAAGCAATGGTATCGGTGAACTTGTTAATGGAATATGGAGTGGCTTGGATAAGGTAATGATCAAATGATGCTAAAATTACATCCACTAGTTATTTGTATTGCTATAGAACATCATTTTTACATTGGTAAGATCCATTTATTTTATTGACCATAATTTGGGAGTCACCAAAAATTCTAATTGTTTTGACTCCCAAGATTAATTTTTTTTGGAGATCTATCACTAGGGATTTGTACTCAGCCATGTTATTGGTGTAATAAAAATCAAGCTTAAAATATAAAATAAGAGGCTCACCATCAAGGGGGAGAAGGATGATACTAGATCCCCCACCACATTGACACTTTAATCCATCAAATAACATGGTCAAATGATAATCAAAATATATATACACATAATATTTTTAACTTTTATTGATTATTGACACTTCATATCTTGCAGGAACCTATCACATCTCAATATCTCTAAGTGTATGCCTTACGGGGTGCACCGAGAAAGGGATGGGTAGACCATCATTGCTTTGTAATATTTTTGTTCCTTTTTCCATTTTCCATCCACACTCTAGCCTCTTAAAACCATGAACCCTAAGCTTATTCTTATCTTTCCTAACCATTATTATCATTTGTTATGTTTTATCCTTCATTTATTGCCTTAGCAACCTTTCGACCTGTCAGTTATGCTAGGTCAATGAGGTTGACCTAGAATAATTTAGGGAATTTTCCTCTCTTTTGGTTTGTTGGCCTCTCGATCGACCTAACACAAACCTAATGAGTTAGACTCAAAAATGTGCTAGGTTGATTGGGTCAACCTAACATAGCCAACATGTCCAAATGACTTTAGGGTAAGATAGTAATATATATACAAGTTCATTTTCCACCATTTAAATAAGAGTGAATAATTAAGTGAACAAACATGAATGAACATATGCCTATTAACCATTCTACTTGGGGAATAAAGCTTTAGGGTTTAATACTTTCTTTAGAGATCTGATCTCATCTTTTAGGTGCTTGGATAGGTTGTGTAGTCTAAAATTTATTTATCTTAGTTATCCTTACATACCATGATAATCTCTTTTAAAACACCTTAGCCAAAGGGGAGATTTAGGCTCGATGGGTTATATTCAAAGGTAAGTATTCCTAACTTTGTTCCTCCTTTATAAGAGTAGATAGGTAGTGAATTTGTATTCTTCTCTTCCATGTATTAGGATTTTATATAAATTGACATGAGTATATGTCTTCTATACATGTTTATTTTAGTTATTTATTTTATTTTTTTTAAACCCCACTTTGTGCCACAAGATTTAGTGTGCACTGGATTAAATTTAATTTTCTTGTTATTAGATTAGTGAAATATTAAATCATAGGAATATTTTAGGGTTGTTGTGTGATTATGTTAGAATGTAGAATTTACAACCCTACCTCATACGATGTGTTGTGACAATTGATCCCTAATTAGGTCTAGCATATCCTCACATTGGTCATACTCCTGCTTAACAATTATATGCTCCCCAATCAGAAGTGTAGGTGTGATCTATCCCATCTAATCCAGGATTGATTTATGGACATGATGCATTTATGATTTCATAAATTCTAGTGAACCTGATGTGAATCAAACCCTTGCAAGATTTATTTCACTTATTTCATTTCTATTCATCATTATTTTCATCATATATTTACTATACTAGATCGACCCTATCAACCTAGTTATTTATCTCTATGTGTAGGTTTGCAAGAACAAGTAATTGGCTCAACCAACTTGACCTAATATAAGATTTTTATGTTTTTAGAATTCTAGTCCAGCTTACTAGGTTTACTAGGTCAACCAAGTGCATTTTTAACACTTTTTTGGCAAGTTCCTATATAGCTTGATTGACTAGCTCAACCCAATTTATAGTTTTTTGACAGATTTATCCAAAGTCTCAGATCAACAATCTTATCCTTTTCATCTCTAAACCATTTAGGTTAGTTTCTATTCCTTTATATCTTTCTTTTTCTATACTTTATTTTCAAGTTTGTAGTCTTCAAAACTGCCTCCACATAATCAACTCGGTCGACCCTATGGACCTAGTTCTATGTTATGTGTTTTATGAAATAACTAGGTTGACCTAATTGACCTAGTTGACTTTCAGACTTTGCTTCCTCAGTATAGATTCAACCTTGTTGACCCTATTCTATATGTTATACATATAGTGTCTACACTATACCTTGTTTCAAGTTGGAATTAACCTCTATATGCTAGTAATTAGTCTCACACTTTCTTTTTAGTTACTTGCATGCTTAAAATAGCTCACATAGTATAATTATGTGGTTTTAAATTAATCACTTAGTTTCACTATTTCTATTTTATGCACATATGACCAAATCACATAACATAAACAAGCATTTTAACATCTAACTACTTAGGCTAACCTACTTGGATTTCATCACCAAGGGGAAAGTTGACTTGATGCTTTGGTCAAGTATAAAGCATGGTTAATAGTATATTTTAACTAAGCACCTATTACCCTTATTGATATAATGTGTGAAGTGAGGGGGTAGGCCCCAATACTAATACTATATCATTACCACCATAGTCCCTTTTAGACCAAACTACCTGAAACCATCATTATATTGCTATATAGTACTTTGATTACAACCAATTTCCTTTCACACTTAAAATAATTCTTAATAATCTAATTAACATTATAGGTTGACCAATTAGATAGCTTTATTTTCAATTTTTTTTCTTTCTCTTTGATCAATTGTGTGTACAAAATCTTGCATTATCTAGCATTAGTGTAAGGTTTTACTTTGTGTGCATCAGTTGGTTTGGCCAATGTCAATTCAATTAACTATTTAATTCCCTTTAGTACTTATTAAATTTCATTAATTTCAAATTATCTTATTTCAATTCATAAATTTATATCAAATTTATTATCTTACCTACATCATCATGAATCTAATTAATTTTATGGTTTGCAAAACAAATGAGTATAACTAAAGATATAGGTAAAATAAGAAATCAAAACCTATCTACTATACTCGGTTGACCCTATCAACCTAGTATTATTTTTAGCCCTTGTGCACTATAATAGGTTTACTTGGTCAACCTTGTACTATCTACAACCCTTTTACCTTTTTTTCTAACCTTTGTTCACTATACTAGATCATCCTGGTTGACCTTGCATAGTTTTACAGTCCTCATTTCTGTGCTAGGTTGACCCGATCAACCTTGTATTATTTTCTGTCACTTTTTGTTCTCCTTGTGTGGTTATTTAGTATTGTTTCATCATGATTACATATTTTTATCCTTATCTTATTCAAGAACATTTCATTATTAAGGACTTGGATAATAACCTCACTTATTTCATTACTTTTGATGAAACTATCCAATTTCTTCCTTCCCCTTCTCCTAAGCCTAAACCACTCACTACACAATGCAATGTAGTTGAGATCCTTCATCATAATCCTCCTCCCAATACTAATGTTTTTAATCCTTCATCACATCATACCACTCAAATTGATAATCTAGATGGTTCCCAAATATTCATAAATATTGATGATAATACTATTTACACTCCTCACAAGAATGGTGGCTTGACTAAGCTTCCTTCTTCCACCACACTTAAGACAATCAATACCAATGTTTGGAATCTTCCACTTACAAATAATATTCCTCCTATAAACACTAAAAATCCTCTTCTATCAACACTAATAACCTACCTTGAAATCCACCTTTTGATACAACTCAACTTCTTGCATTTGTCATTCAAAAAATTAACATCATGAAAACAACCAATCAATCTCAAATAATGAACATGCAAAAAAATTTATGCAACATGTTTATTCAACCATCTTCAGTCATCATGTCTCAACCAAATCAAAATTTTGTCCCTCCTCCTCTTAGAGATGAAAATGGGAATATCATCCCTCAACCTCTAATTAATAACAAAATGCTTCAACATCTTCAAAATAAACCTTTAACCCTATCCATTACATTAATAAATATTGAAAACATTTCTTCAACTAGCACATATAATGGGAATAAAGACCCTATTATCTTTCTTAAGTTTTTTGGTAATATTTATAAGGAATGGGTCCAAACTAACACCTTTTCTACCACCAAAATCTTAGCCAAAACCTTTTTTGGTGATGCATTTGAATGGTATAAACAACTTCCTAGACATTCCATCTCACAACTAGAGGATTTAGTCAATGCTCTAGTGAAGGAATTCCAACATGATGACCTTCCTAAAAATTACCTTAGCTATTTCATCAATGCCAAAGAACTTCCTAATGAATCTTCTCATGATTTCATCAAATGATGGAAGTCTTTTGCCCATAAAGTGGACCATCACATGAATGATGACACTCTTTTAAAAATATTTGTCACTGCTATTAAACCTCCCATTCAATACAAAGTTCAAATTTTTTCACCTATAACTTTAGAAGAATCCTTAGACTAAGCAAAAATTCAAGAATTTCTTATGAATCAATTTGAACCATCTCAAAAAAATACTAAAGTAACTTTACAATATTTTTCCCATACCATTGATTCATCCAAGTTTCCCCAACCTCAAAATGAAGAATCCAATTCAACCAATTTTGACCCAACCCACCCTCCCTTGAGTATAGACCAACTTAAGGAGAAATTTCCACCCTCTAAACCCATGGTATTTTATCCTTCTAAACCTCCTCCAAAATGGTACAATATAGATAAATTTTGCTAGTGGCATGATACTATAGGTCATTCTCATTATCTTGTTATGATCTTTACTAATTTATTATTTCTTCCTTTCTTGGTCCACATTTTAACCTTTATAATATCACAAAATAATGCTATCAAGATTATCTTCACGATTCTCAAAATCTATCTCAAGAACTAGATCACATCAATATCATCTACCTAATGAACAAACCTCATCTACTAATTTTGTTCAAATGATATTTGGTCCTTCTTCCTACTCTAATAAAGAAAGGATATCTAACATGAACAAATTTAAACATATTATGGAATCCATTAAACCTCAACCTCTTAAGTCACATGAACCAAATGAGTATCTAGTTCAAATGCCTACTCCAAAACATATCATACATGGTCTTCCTTTATCTCTTCATACCTCTCCTACACTTCATGTGTCACATTAAACCTCGTTAAAATCTAACAAACCAACAAATTTATCTATCTCCAAATGCACCTACCAACCCAATGCAACTCATTTTAATAGATCAATGTTACCTCTCTCTAACTCACATGTTGGGGCATCTTACAATGCCCATCCACATATCCATTTAGATTTTGGGGCATCTTGTAATTCCCATCCCTACATTTACTTACCCTTTGGGGCATCTAGTGATTCCCAATCTTATTATACAATGAATAATAACATACAAATCTAGCTTCAAGAAACCTTCTAAGATTTATAGACTTGTCTTTCACATGCTCATCTTTGATACATATGTTAATATAGATTTTACTTGTTATTTTGATGCATTTTTTTCTCTTTTAAATTTCACTTTCCTAAGCACCATCATTTTCCTTTATGTTCTTTTGGCTTTCTTACACATAACATTTGGCATTTGTTTTCTTTTTTGCCCTTATATATCTTTTTTATTCTTTGTATTTTCATACCATTATTTGCCTTATTAGATTTATGATCGTTTTTAACCCTTTCTTGAGCATTTACCTCTTAATGTACCATAGTCTTCTTTCTCTTTTGATGTTTCTCTTTTGGCACCATCATGAGTTTATCTTTTGTGAGTTATTTTGTAAGATCATGGATAGGACCTGGTACCCCTCACAAAATTACCATATTTTACTTATTCTTCTCCCTTTTTGATTTCTAATGTTATTTTGGCACCCTTTGGGTTTTTGTTTTATTTAGTTTCAAGGTAAGACCATAGATAGGGCCCGACCCTCCTCATAAAATTACCATTTTTTTCATGTTCTTTGTGATCCTTGTTCTTAGACTTTATCTTTTTATTATTTTGGTAGATAGAATCTGCACAAAAATTTATGTTATCATGTTTTACTCCATTTCCCTCATTATTATGATAAATAATTACACCTTTGCTATCATTGTATCCCTCTTTTTTCCATTTATCACATTTTTTTCAATTTGAAGTAATTTCAATTGTTCCATATGTCATTTCCTCTTGATTTCCCCTTCTTTTCATCTCCACAGTGGATAAAATAGGGTCAAAGTCAAGATAGCACTTTTATTTCACCTTGATTTATGAGACTCTTATACCTCATGCTCTTTGAATTTTTCTCAAACTTGTCCCAGGGTTTCAAATGAAAGTCATCCTTAACACCCATGTTTGGTCTTCCAAATCTGTATGGAGGAGGAATCTCAAAAATCCATCAAAATAAAGTTAAAATCCAATTCATTTGAAATAAAAGGAAATGATATATAAAAGGCAACATAAAAATATCAAAAGTTAAATTCACACAAAAATATGTGATTAAAAGCACATCTCCTATCTCCAATTGAAACTCAAACTCCACAATCAGCTTCACATAGAGCTAAAGTCCTTTGGGGTGCAATAGACCAGTAGATTGGAAAAGAGGATTCAAAAAATATCTATGGTTCTACCTACTTTCTCATACAAGTACCCAATCTTCACAGTAGATCTATGGATTTGTAAGGGGTCCTGAAAAATGGGGAACATGTCATGGGGAGGTATGCCCATTTTAATTTTCATGCATATAACCTTCATGGGAAGATCTATATACGTCATTTGTTTACCTAAGATTTGTGTGGATAAGAGAAGTTATTCATAGTACTTAAGGTGAAAAGTCCTCTTATTTTGAAAAACCTAATTTAAGTGTCTTGACTTAAATAAAGAGTTCTCTCTACCTTGGTCTTTCCTTCATTCTCCACTCCACCCATTTCATTTCCCCCCCTTGATAGAAAAATTGTGATTCCAAATCTGCCTTCTCTCTTCTTTTTCCCCCTCTTCTTCATCTCTTAAGAACATGCTAACACTACTTTATTTCAATTTTATCTATCTTTTGACACACAACAACATGTTTGAGAACTATGGATCATTCTTTTCTTCCATTTTTTATACTACCCTTATGTTGTGGACAACTGAGTCCATACCCTCTTGCCATTATTACATATTTCTCTTTATGTATGACTTCTTCATGTTTGTATTACATCTTGACTTACATTTAATTCAACATTCTTTCATATTTTTATTTATGTTTGATTTGACATGCCTATCTTACATAATGTTACTTTTTACCTTCTTCCATATCTTTATTAGCTTTGTCTTACATTGATATTTCATTTTTCATTTATGTTTTACATATTTCCCAATGTGATTTAGTATGTTTTATGTTTACTTCTTTCCATTTATGTTTTATTTATCATTTTTCATTTATTTTCTCTCATTTGTCATTTATTTACCATCGTTTGTCATTTATTTTCTATCATTTGTCATTCATTTGCCAATCCTTTTTCATTTATTTTCCAACCATTTGTCATTTCCTTTTCTAATCATTTGTCATTTATTTCCTATCATTTTTCATTCATTTTTCAATCATTTGTCATGTATTTTCCATCCTTTTGTCATTTATTTGCATTTAATATTCTAAACCTTGCCTTACCAATCCTAATTTGCCAATTTTCCTAAAATCTCTATCTCTTCTAACTACTATATGCCTATTTTCCAAAAAAAATTATTTGTGCCTATATTTTGCACTAACTTATATAGGTTCACCTAGTGTATTATACATTGGGCATCTTCATTTCTTCTAGTCTACTTATTTATCTATGACACTAAGGTGAGTTAAAGTTATGTATTTTTTAATTTAGTCCCTTTATTTATCTTAATTACTACTTAATGCACCATACTTAGCATAAACATTATTTGTTATCATGTTTTACTCCAAAGTACCATCTCATTGTGCACTTACATGACACATGATGAGATTCAACTGGGGCATATGTATACATATAATAATTTTAACTTTTATTGATTACTAATACTTCATATCTTATATGAATTTATCGAATCTCAATCTCTCTAAGTGCATGCCTTAAGGGGTACATCGGGAAAGGGATGGGTAGACCATTGATGCTTCACAAGATTATTATTCCTTTTACCACTTTCCATCCACACTCTAGCCTCCTAAAACCATGAACCCTAAGCTTATTCTTCTCTTGCCTAACCATTCCTATCATTTGCTATGTTTCATACTTCATTTATTTATATATCACCCTATTAAACTATCAATTGTGCTAGGTCAACCAGGTCAACCTAGCATAGTTTATGGACTTTTCCTCTCTTTTGGTTTGTTGGCTTCTCGATTGACCTAGCAAAAACTTAGTGATTTAGACCTAAAAACATGCTAGATAGATTGGGTTGACCTAGCATAACTGACATGTTTGAATGAATTTAGGGTAAGATAATATTATATATACAAGGTAATTTACCACCATTTAAATAAGAGTGAAGAATTAATCTAAGAAGTGCAAACAAACATCTGCCTATTGACCATTCTACTTGGGGAATAAAGCTTTCGGGTTCAATACTTTCTTTGGAGCTCTGATATCATCTTGTGGATAAGTATTTTAGATGCTTGGATAGGTTGTATAGCATAGAGTTGATTTATCTTAGTTATCCTTACATAGCATGACAATCTCTTGTGAAGCACCTTGGCCAAGGGAGAGATTGAGGTTTAAAAGGTTCATCTTCAAAGGTAAGTATTCCTAACTTTATTTCTCCTTTGTAAGAGTAGATATATAGTGTATTTGTATTATTCTCTTCCATGTATTAGGATTTCATAGACATTGACATGAGTATATTTATTTTATATATTTTTAGTTTAGTTGTTTATTTATTTTGTTTCTAACCCCCACTTTATGCCACAAACTTTGGTGTGCACTAGATTATATTTAATTTTATTATTATTAAATTAGTGATATGTTAAATCATAGGAATCATATAGGGTTATTGTGTAATTGTGTTAGATTGTAGGATTCATAACCCTACCTCATATAATGTATTGTGACAAGTGATCCCCTAATTGGGTCTAGCAGATCCTCACATCGGTCATGCTCCCACTTAATTATTTTATGTTCCCCAATCAAAAGTGTAGGTGTGCTCTATCCCATCTGATCCAGGACTGATTTATGGATATAATGCATTTATAATTGTATATAGAATCCTCTTGAGACATAGTTGTGATGAATTAATCAAGGAACTCAAGGGTAAGAGGTTGGTTGTATGCTAAATGTGCTTCAACCAATTGGTTGGTAATGACCTCCCCCTTAATTGAATTTTGATAGAGGAACTCAAAATCAAACTCAACTAAGAACACGACCCATTTATCCATATGCTAGTTTTGATATGGATTAGAATGCATATAATTGAGTGGGTCGATATTAGTTATGACATATGTTTTGTGGTTAAGAAGTTAATGATGGAGTTTGGAGGCCATACAGACCAAAGTGAGGCATAGCTTATCGATATGGGTATATCAAGTTTTGTACTCTATAAGTGTTTGAATTATATAGTAGACTTATTTCTCCTTATGTTGATCATATTGATGTGAAAATATGTCCCCTAAGGAATGGTTAGTGGTAGAAATATAAAGGTAAAAGGGTTGGTCCTCTTATGGTGGAATAAGAACAAGTGAGGAAAGAAGATATTCTTTAAGTGAGTCAAAGGCCTTTTGACAGTGTCTATTCCACTTAAAGGAGATATATTTATTAATAAGTTGATGGAAAGGTTGATATATATTTTATTACTCATAAATGAAATGGTGAATGGTTTGGAGCTTCCCCTATAGGTTATGGAGTTTCTTGAGGTTGGTTGATGGAGGCATGTTGAGGATTGCCTTGACTTTAGTGGGATCAACTTTGATTCCATGGAGAAAGATTATAAAGCTAAGAATATTTCCTAACAAGACCCAAAAGATGCACTTCTTAGGGTTAAAATAGACATGGAAGTGGATAAGATTCTTGAAGATAACCTTAAGAATAGCTAAATTATCCTTACAATATTTAGACTTTCCAAGGAGGTTATCGATGTAGTCCTGTATGGTTTTATGAATAAGATCATGAAAGATATAGGTCATGTCATATTGGTAGGTTACACTAGTGTTATTTAGACCAAAAGGCATGAACTTATAGTATAAGGTTCCCCATGGGGTGATGAAGGTGGTTTTATGTTGATCTTTAGGGGTAATCAAGATTTGATTATATCTTGAGAACCTGTCCATAAGAGATAGCATCTCATGGCTAGCCATAAGATAAACAAGTTGGTCAATAATTGGCAAAGGAAATTCATCCTTTGGGAAAGCAAGGTTAAAATCATGAAAGTCCATATAAATTTGAATTCCCCCTATTGCTTTGGTGATAGGAACAACAATCAAGACCCATTGGGGATAGTCAATGGGGTGGATGAAATTGATGGATAAGAGGCACTGGAGTTCTTATTTGACAAGAAAAGCTACACAAGGGTGCATCCTATGAATATTTTGCCTAACAATCTTGACATTGAGGGTGGTAATGATGTTATAGATGATTACGGTGGGGTTGATTCTTGACATATCACTATAAGACCAAGAAAATGCTATGCTATAGTCTTGCAAAAAGGAAGAGAAATCCTAACACTCTGAGGAATCTAAGGATTGGTCAATTTTGAAAATGCAAGGGCTATCTTAAGTACCCAAGTTGACATTAACAATGGATTCATTAAACATGGTTGAAGACTTAGGATGAAGGGTTTTGTGAATGGAGTAATCTTCTATACCAAGATAGGTGAGAAGAAAATAATCATCCTAACACTGAATAGTATTAATGGTAAGAGAGTTATTTTATACCATCTCAGGATGAGTTAGAGGAATGGTAATGGTTTCCCCATCTTTTTGATAATTTAGGGGTCCTAAAATGATCATATTGATAAAATAAAGTTAGATGGAATGATATTGATATCTTCAAATTTTCAAGGAAAATGGGTTGGCAAGGATGGGATTTCTTCCTCAATGATGGTGATGGGGGTTGGGTTGGTTGGTTCCTTTAGTGGAATGAATCTAAGACCAAATAATTCATGAGGTTTTTGGGTTTTTTATGGTATCAACTCATGTGGTCCATTCTCATAGGATCCTAGACTGAATCTGTTCCAAGCACACCTATGGAAGTATATCTTGGTAAACTGTGGTCTATCTAAGTAAGAGAAATTAGAGGTGAATGGTTTAGGCTAATAGGAGGTAGTAGACGCAGAAAATGGTTGATCAAGTCTCTAATAAACAATATTAGTTTGACAATTAAGAGGATCAAAGGGAATAATATTTCTAATATTGGAATCATAGCTAGGATGTTGGTCAAGGTTCCCATACTTTTGGGGAGTAAGGAAGGCATATATGATCAAAAGGTGATATTCCCCAAGTAAGAGACATTGGAATGTTGATTCCAAAGGGTCCTTCATAGGGATTTGGGTAGAAGGTATGGATGAGTTGGTAGAAGCTTGGTTGATTAGAAGAAGAAGAGGATTCATCCTTGATTAGTGGAAGCTTGGTTGATGGAAAGAGTAGAATGTCATTGGGTCAGTAAGTCATATTACATGACTTGAAAGGATTAGGGTTAGTTGGTATGGTATGGAACTGACCCTTGTACTCAAAATTGATACACTAATGTAAGGTGGATGGCACACAACCCATGGAATGGATCCAAGGGTGTTCAAGCAAAAAATTATATTAAAACTCACCTTATACCTTGTAGAAGAGCTCAGGAAGAGTGTGGGTCTTAAATGAATATGAAGGATGACTATCCTTAAGGTTGTAGCCATGATATCATTGAAGGATCAAAGCACCACTATAGTTTCCAACATGAAGTTCTATGGTAGTTTCAATTGGTCATATGTATGAGAAGAAATAATGTTAATGTTGGCTCCCCCATCAATCATAACCCTCTTGATGTGAGTTTGGTTAATATAGTCAATAATGAAAATGGGAGGATCCAAATCATTTGGATGAATAGGGGGTATCTCTAAATATTTAAAGGTGATGAGGGTAGAAAGTTAAAGGGCGTCAATGAATGTTGTTATAGGTTGTAGATCTTTAGGCTGAACCTCTATGGACTACAAGGCCTCCCTCATGTCTTAATGGTGATGGTATGAGGTGTTGATTTGATCATATAAAATCATCTTCACTGGTGTTTGGTGAAGTTGTTTTAAAACTACCCTTTGAATTGACTCAGAGGGGTTAGATTGGGGTGCTCCTAAGATATATATCTTGGGCTTGGGTGAAGGTGTTTGGGATTAGTTGGGTGTTGTGGTAGTGAATGAAGTGTATGTCCATGGGATGGACACCTTTTCTTTCCCTTTATCCTTTTTTTGGTCTTGTGATTGGGTAACCACATGGATGATATGTATTTGAAAAAGAGTTGGATTAGTGGACTACGTCGATTCCTCCTCACTATTAGATAAGATTTTGGGAATAGGTAGGTCTAGGGTAGTTTCCTTTAGATCTTGTCTTGGTGATGGGATCATGGAAGGTTATTATATCAATAAGTCATCCTCATCACATAGTTTATGGATTATAACTTGGAAAGCTTTGCAATTCTCTATATCATGCCTAGGCATCCTATGATATAAGTAAACTAGATTGTCATTAAACCAAGATGGCTTAGGGCTAAGGGGATAAAAAAATTTGATAGGAGGCAAGACTAAGTAGGAATCTTGGATAAGCCTTTGAAATATGTTAGAATATGGCTCTAGAAAAGGTGGCAAGGGAGTGAAGGTTTTGGATTTGATAGCTAGGGTAGATGCCTTCTTATGGGTAGGCTTGTCAAAGGGAGATTTGGATGGTGGAATGTTCTTGGTGGGTGGTTTTGGGTAGATGATTTGGAATTTAAAGGATTAGAAGTATAAGGTTTGGGAGTAGAAGTCTTAGAAGTAAAAGGTTTGAAGGTAGAAGTCATGGAAATGATAGGTAAAGGTGTAGCTAGAAGTAGAGGTTGGGTTTGGGATTTATTTAAGAGACTTGGTTTCTTAATTAAAGTGGAAGGGTGAGGTCCTAAGATGGAACAAGGATACAGTCCTAAAATTTAAGGAAAAGTGAAAATGGGTGGTAAGTTTTTGGATTTTGGACTCCTAGATGGTTCCACGTTCTTGGTTGGTTTGACTTGTGGTTTCTTAAGTGGGTTTGGTGGTGTCAAATCCAAATTCAATGGAGGATGGGAAATATTATAAGTGGGGATCACACCTAGGTTCTTGGTGGGATTTATGAGGATAATGGAAGGTACTTTGGTTACTTTGGATGGAGTTGGGTTGGATGGTTTATCTAAGTTTTGGGAGGTGGAGGCTTTTTTTGGTTTGGTTGGGGTGATGGTTGTTTCACTAGGAGAAGAAGAAGGTCAGGTATACAAGAGTGATGTTGATAAATCCTTCTTAGTTGGATAATGGATTCCAAGGTGATGCCAAAATATGGCCTAATCAAGTTTTGGTTGGGATGGAAACTCTATGTTTTGGGCCAACCTAGAAAGGGCTTATAGATATGCTTAGTTCCTTTGGTGTTGGACTCAAAGGATAAATCCAAGGGTTGAGAAAGAGGGATGACCATATTCTCTTTTTCCTCTATCAAAGGTTCCAAGGCCTTAGTTTATGATTCATCTATAGAAGGGGTAGGTGAAGCAATATTTTCCTTAGGAATGCTTTCAAAAGGAAGGGTGGATAACTCTATCATATAAGAAAAAGGGATGGAAGTAATCATTTCCTCCTTTGCTATGATTTACAAAGGAGAGATTGGTGACTCCACTACCTCAATAATTAGATAAGGGATGATAGTTGCTTCATTTGTTTCATTTTCCAAAGAAAGGGAAGGTGATTCCACTACCTCAATAGGTAGGGAAGAGATAGTAGTCTGGGACATGGTCTCATTAATAATTAGTTCACTAAGAACAACATTAAATGTGTGGACCTCATGATTTTGAGAAGATTCTACATTTTTATTTTCATTTTTAATAGAAGGTGAATGGTTGTCTTAAAATTTCAAGTGATTTATTTGGGGTGCATCTAGATTGTCTGTGACAAGTTCTCCCTTATCAATAAAATCTTGGAAAATGTTATTGAATGTCTTACATCTACCAACATCATGTCCAATGACACAGTGGAAGGTACACAATTCATTTTACTTATACCAACTAGGTATAAGCTAAGAGGAATAAAATTGTTGGGGTGGTTTGATGGGAGGAATTTGTATGATAAATACCTTCAATAACTTTTCCAAAACTAAAGTGTATGACTCACCTAGCAGAGTATACTATTTTTGGACATAGCGGTTTTAAGTTTTGGCATTTTGGTTGGAAAAGGTGGAAGAATTTGGTTGGTTAGAAGAGGTGGAAGAATTTGGTTGGTTAATAGTCAGAGGAGGAGACATTTTAAGCATAACTAAATTTGTGGTTCCTTTAGATTTGGTATTGGTGTTGGTATGGTTAGTTGTTTTGGAAAAAGAAACTTTGTTTGATTTGAAACTAGAATTTTTGTTCCTTAATTTAAGCTTTCCCTCATTAATATCTCTAATCTCTAACTTAAAAGCCATTGTGAATTCCTCATCAAAGGTTCATAAAGTCTAAAACTATAAGGTTGATGATATATTCTTAGCACAAGCTCGAGATAAAATTTTAATCAACTCAAGTTTGGGAAAAGAGAAAGAGAGTTGGTTGGAAAAAAGAGAAATATTCATATAGAAATCATCTAAGAAATTTTGGGCTATTTGGTAAAAAGAGAAGAGAGAGTGCTTGGTAATATCACTATATCAATCTAATGCAGGACTGACTAAGGACATGGGGAAAGTGCAGAGAAGGAAAGCATCATAATAAGAAATCAAATAACATGAATGCCTAAATTCTCTAAGATGTTATTATGGATTTTCTTTTCTTTGAAACTTAACAAATTTTGGAATCTCCCACTATGTAGGGTTTGGTTAAATTGGGATGGATGGGTGGATTGGATCATTGCAAATTTGGTCATATGACAAGATGTTATAAGCACCCAAAATGGATGACTCTAGATTGGTCATATTATCCATCAACATCTTGATAATATTAGTTTGTCATTGTGCACTCCCATAATTGTAAGGTATATTTTGTTGGGGTTGTGAAGGTCCCACATATGGATAACTAGTTAAGGGTTGGGTTGATGCCACATAGTGGTAAGTGGGAATGGAAGGTTGGGATGATGCCACATATTGGTAAGTAGGCATGGAAGGTTAGGAAGAAGGTAGAGGAATGTACCCTTGTGGGTTTAAAACATACCCTAGGTTTGGTGGAATAAACATTGGTTGGGTAAGAGGCATAGTTGGATTAGTGGGTAGAAGGTGGGTAGTGACCTTAGCAATAATAGGTGGGAGTATAGAAGGTATGGAAATTACCAAATATTAGAAAGGGGTGGAATTTGGTGGGTTGGAAATGACAAGTGGTAGGGTAGAAACACTAGTTGAAGGTACTCTAATAGTAAGTGGTAAATGGGTTACTAAAGGTTGGGTTGCTCCTACATTAGAAGGGTTGTTGGTTGGGGTAAGAGGTGTTTGGGTATTGGTTGTTGGAATGGATTGGTTTTGGGTAGTGGTGTTAGAAGGATTGTTTGTAGAGGAAGAGGCTTGGGTCACCAAAATTTGGGTGGAGATAGTGGCAATAAAGGTGCTACCCATAAGATGAAGTGGCATGCCATATGGTAGCTTAATAGTAGGAACCAAAGTAGAGGTACAGTGAGCCATGGTGGTAAGTTAGTATTAGAGAGCTATAGGATTGTTATCAAGAAGAGTGGTGAAATTTGTATCTCCTTGGGTAAATTTCTAAGGTATAATAGGACTTTCAAAGTGATCAGGGAAAATTTCTACATTTGAGATGTACTTCATAGATGAAGAAGAATAATATGGGTCGTTGGGAGGTGGATCTTGGTTTTCTTGGTTTATAAGTTATTGTATTGTCAAAACCATGTAAATAAAGATGAAATAAAGGTGAAGTAAATCTCATACACTCAAAAGAGAAGCAAATAAAATAAAAGATTCAAGGAAAACAAGTATACACTAAGAGTATGTTAAAGTCCTAGAATAATTTTTATCTCTATTTGGGCTTATGCATAAATTTTTAAGAAGATATGAGACTCAAATTAGGCTTGTATAATGAGAATTAGAAAAGGTAGTCTAAAAATGGTTTCATGTTGTTAAAGACTCTCAAAATCTATACTAGAATTTGGTACGTGGCTTGATATTAGGGTCTAGCCCCTCACTTCACACACCACAGTGATAAAGGTGTCAGGTGCTTAGCCAAAATATACCAAATTGATAGAGATTATACTCAGCCAATGAACTAAGTCTTGGTTTCTCCCCTTGGTAGTGAAGTCTAAGTGGGGTAACCAAATGGAAAGGCATATCGCTAGGTGATGAAATCCTAGTTGGGAATTATGTCAGTTTTTGATTTGAATGTGTGGTTTGGTATTGTGTATGTGATAATTAGTGACTTTCTATGATTAATTTCACCATTTAAATTAAACTATGTGAACTAAACAAGAAAACAAGTAATGGATACAATATATTTTTAAACCCAAGGGAAAATTTTGATTTCTTTTCAATGAGTACATAAATAACTAAGATGTAACTAAATGCGGTATGAAGATGCAAGTCCTAATCCTAGGATGAGTTATTTTTGCCTTTATAAATGAAGGAAAAAAGAAAATTTTAACCTTTTATAAGAATGAAAAGAAATGCTAAAATTTTCTTTTGGAAAAAAAGAAATTGAAACTAAGATTTTCGATGTAAAAATGAAAGAAAGAATGTTTAATTTTTGGAAATGAAATTATGTAAATGGATAAATTTTTTACTAATGAAATTAAATGTCCTAAATAAATAAAAACCCAATATAAATCTCAAAGGTCCCACTAAGTGTGCCATATTGTTTCACTATTTTTTTTCATTTTTATTTTATTTTCCAGAAGAGTGTAAAACTTAAATAAGGGTGTGGTAAGAAGAACCTAGATGTAGCACACTCCATAATATGGTTGATTGTAGTTACTCCTCTTTGTCTAGGGAGTATGACCTGTAAATAAGATATAAACTAGAAAAGGGTGGATTAGTGATATAAATGGGTGGATTGCCTAGCATGAACTAGATCTAAGAAGCACTAGACTTCCTTAGAGGCTATCAATCCACTCTTTAAGATAATTAAGTTCTAAAAGCTAAAAGTAGATGCTTGCATAAGGTAAAAAAAAGTACTAAAATCAATGCAAGAGATGATTTTGAATAAAAATGAAGTGATTTTGACTAAAATAGCAATAAATTGATAAAAATCAATACTAAATTATTCAAACCTATTTTAGAAAATAACTTAAACCTCTATGATGTAAAAAAATTCAAAAACCTAAAATTGGGTAAGGGATAATACGTGAAAAATAATTAATTTTTTGGGGAAAATAAAACACATAGTGACCATTGATGGTCACTGTGTAATTAGTGCCAATTCCAATCAATAATGACCACTGTCGGTTAGAGATGACCGGTGAAGGTTCCTGTAAGGCCTAGATTGGTCAAAAAGGATGTTGGGATGAGTTGAAAAAAGGCTCTAAAGATGGTTTTTGGATTGGATGTTGATAATTAGAGTGAAATGAATTCTTAAAATTATAAAACTTGGGAGTTGGGTGGTCATAGGATTGAGAATGATCCATGGTTGGGGTAGAAGGTGAAGTGTTTGGAGTTGTAGAACTCCAACACAAGGAATGGAATGCTGGGAGATAGGAATGGACATGAGCAAATGAAAATTATAAAATTAACAACTAAACTTGATAAAAAGTGAAGATACTCAACTCTAAGTTTTCTAGTCTATAAGAGTGCTAAGGCTGAGTGGTAAGCTACAAGAGATCCTAGAGTAATACAGGTAGATTAATAATAATTTGGCTCTTCATGATGAGTTACTGAAGCACTTAGGTATCTTTAGTCTGGTTGTTGGTTCACTTGGGATCTTTGATCTACCTGATATTAAAAGAGTCTCATTAAAAATATAATTTTCAATCTCCTTGAGGCATGGATTTTGGGTTACATTAAGTAATTGTCACTGGTCCTAGTCAATAGATGTCGATCAAGGGGTGACCACTACTAGTCAGAGAGAAATAGTCAAAACTTGCTAATTTTGGCTATTTACACTTAATTCTAGTTTTTAAAATGAATGTAAATGTTTCAAGGTTAATAAATGCCTCATTCGGATGTGTACAAAAGAAGTCTTAAGAGGTTAAGGAAATAAATGTCTAGGTAGAAATGGTCTTTAGGCTAGGTGTCGACCGATTAGCCATGGGTTTGGGTGAGGAGGTGTAAATATGAATTTATAAATTAATTAAATTACTTAAATTATCCAAAATGGGGTAAATGGGTATGTTAAGGATTTTAATAAATAATCCTAACCCAAGGGGTGCTTTATGATGAAAAAAACCATGTAGTTTTCTAGTGTCTACACATATTATAATGTTTCTTGAGTTAGTTTTGACTCCTTACTTACTCATTGTTATATTCAATTTTGATTTCAAATTTTAGTGAAATATGAAACATGTCAACACTACTTTGAATGACATTAGTCTTGTACAATTGTGTTATTATCTTTGCGTACATTTGCCATGGTTTAGTTACCCTATTAAGGAGACTTGCATTGATTACACTTATAACTATTGAGTTCTATTTTGGTTTGATTGATTTTTGATTTAGTGACATATTTTAATGTTATTGATTTCATTAAATTCATATTTAATAAACTCTTGGAAGGTATTAAATCATATTGAATTTGTCTTGGGATAATGAAGATACTGGTTCATCAAAACATTAGACTATGAAATAGAGATATTTCACAAATTATGGTCGAATGGGATCTGTTAACTAAATGAAATGATATCTTGGAAGATGATAATAATTTTAGGGAGCATTATCCTTAGTTATTTTAGTCACTGGTATGGTTTCATTTTGAGAGGGGGAGGATGTCATGACCTCATATTTGTTGATATGACTTTCTTTGTTGTATTTATTTCACTTACTATTAGTAGATATGGATATTAATTATTTGGGACATGATTATTTAATTTTACTATTGTGAAATATTTTGATGATCTATGCTTTTATCCATTTTTATGTTGTTGATATGTGAGTGATCAGCTAGATATTATGATATAGTTGTTATGTAATTTCATGTAGAATTGGATATTTTATGCTTAATGAGTTACTAATTCATTATTCAGATTAGTTATATTATTATTATTTAATGTTTTTATGTCATTTATTACTATTAAATAGTATGGATTCTATTGATGGTCTGTTATGACCGGAGGTACATGATATGAACTAGGTTGGATGTGACTCTGAGCATCCAAGTGAGGATGAGGAAGTGAGTAAAAAGAAATAATGAATTTGCAAAAACTAAGCTTTGATTGTTAGGGATGCTTTGAGTCATTATTATTATTTACTTCATTTCCTAAGTGTTTGTATTTAATTGGATTGGAATGCATATTGGAATGTTTCTTGAGTTGGTTTTGACTCCTCACTTGTTCATTCTTCTATTTTGTTTTAATTTTGACTTTTAGTGCGATATGACACTTGTCGGCATTATCATGAATGACATTAGTCTTGTACAAGTGTGTTATTGTATTTATCTAGTTTTTTCATGGTTTAGTTACCATATTGAGGAGACTTACATTGCTGAAAATTATGATAGTTGAGTCTTATTTTTGTATGACTAATTTTTGATTTAATGACTTGTTTTAATATTGTTGATTGCATTAAAAAAAAATCTTGGAAGACATTAAATCATATTTAATTTGTCTTGGGAAACTTGTTTAATTGTTTTATGAGGGTCATTATTTCTTTGGACTCTTATTGGAATTCATTATTGTTAAGATCCAGTCTTAGTTTGGCCTTGCTAAGGAAATAGGGGCCATGACCCACCATAAACATGACAATAGTTCGAAGTGTTTTTGATTTTGTTTTGTTGACTTTAGATTGTGGCATTGGCTTGATTCTCCATGTAATGAATTCGAGAGACTTCCCAAACCTAATAGGGTTCTTGTTATTCATTTGCATGGTTTTTATTTTGAGATCCTATTGCACGAGGAAACTATGTCAGAATTTTTGATGCATGATGGCCAAGAGGATTAGAGGTAGTTAAGTTTTAGTGAATTCATGAGCTTATTATAAAGGAATTATAGATATATATTCATCATATCAGCCATCTAGAGGAAAAAGAGTTTTCTATGGCATTGGGTTTCCATAAATACTTCAACTAGTTTTGTATTCATCATGTGAAAAAATGGAAATTTTTGGGAAGGGTAAGGAAGGATCACAACTTGCCATTGTTTTGAATTTTTATTGATGGCACCCAAGTAAGTTTCATATTAAATTTCATATAGACATTTAGGTTTTTATTTTGGGCATTTATATATTCAGGGTTCATTTATAATGGATGGAATTCATTTATGAGTGCATAAGGTGAATGGGTTTTGATTTATATTGGAAATCCTATATTATTTTAGCTTTATTATCTGAAAGAGGCTGTCAATTTTTTTTTAGCATATTACTATATATATAATGGGCTTTTATCATGGCTATTTATGTAAGATTATGTTTTAATGGTAACCCTAGGGTTTTTAATTTTTATGTTGAATCTCTTTCGATGGACCTAGAAATGCTTTAGGAGGTTCAAATCTGCAATACAAATCACTATGATTATGTTTGTTTTTTTATTATGAGGGATTCATCAATATTTTTGAGTTGAACTAATTTTCCATTATTTTCTTAATTCTTATGGTTGTACATCTTGTTTTTATGGATATCCCTTAGAGAAAATTTTGAATAAAATAGGTTGACTTGGTTTGCCTTATTGTTAGGGTTTTGAATCAAGTCTAGTTTTTATTTTAACATGTATAAATGATTTTATTTTAGGGTTGATTCTATTTTAATTGCATTTATAAATTTGAATTAGATTGGAAAGATTAGTTTTATGATTTGAAAAATGTCATGATTTTTACCCTGTTTGATATTTCATAAGTTTATGAATATGTACTACTATTATAATCATTACCAGTTTTAATAATGTCATTTGAATCTTTATTCATGATCATTAAAGTTTTATTGGTCAACATTGACTTGGATCTTTATGTCATTTGATGTTGTCAATTTGAGTTGTATAGTTGATATTAAATGCATGCATTATCTTGTATGAAGACTTGAGTTGATTTTTGGCACCTTGTTAAACTATTGTAAGTTTGATTGATATTCTTATTGAGGTTTTTTTACATTGTTTTGATCATTTTATTTTTTATGAGACTTGAATACCCTGCATGTCATTTAAGTTTATTTATTTAGATGGGAATATTTAAAGAACACTATTTTATTTAGAGTACTAACATTAATATAATTGAATTTATTTTGGGTATTGGACCTTAATGAAGGCTTGGGGATTATGGGTGTAATGTCATGGATTGCACTCTTAATCTCTAAATATTAAAATATCTAATTATGAGTTGTATTAATTGGAATAATTACAAAGGTGTGAGTGTTGTTAACCAAGAATGTAAATAATGTTGTTTGAATGTTTTCATCAAGTGGTTTATGTTAAGTCAAACTCAGGTAGTCAATTTTTATCTTACTCATTTCTCTTGAATGACCCAAATCTCATCCAATTGATGGATGGGGTTTTCTAGGGCCACATATGGCTGGTCTCATTAGGACTAGAGAGGTGTGCATTTAAATCATTATATTTGCATGTGTAAGATTGCTTATTTTTACTTCTCTTATATTTGAATTATTTTTAGTATTGCTTGTAAAATGAAGAAGAGCAATTTTAAAATGAATTGATTTAGTATTATATAATTAACTTCATTAATTATATTGATGTTTTTCAATTATGTAATGCAAGGTTAATGTTATAAATAATTTACATAAATGAGTTAGTTGTATGCAAATTGACTTACAATTTTTATTGGAGTTGATATTTTAAATATCAAACTACTCATTATGTTGTCAGTAACATATATGAATTTATGGAACTCCATTGTAGCATTTGGATAATGTGAACATACAATTGCATGAGTTAAATTTGTACTTTCATTAGTTTCATATTATTGGGTTGATTTTTTTGCTATAGGGAGACTAATAATTGAAACTCAAACTATTAAGCATAAATTGAGAATGTGGACACATCTATTTTCATAGTTGGAATAAGTTCATTTAGTTATTTTATATTATGAATAAGTGTTCATAAAGATTTTTAAAGTTAATATGACTATGGAATACTATTAGACTTCTTATCTCATGTTGAAGGCATTGAGTTTTTTTTTTTATTGAAATAGATATTTGGTTTCTTTTGAATTAAGTTGATAATATTTAATTGAGAGGCAATATTTGAACATCATGTTTATTAAGTTGAGGATTATACTACTTGATCAATTCAAGTTGAGTTGATTGTTATTCTTATATCACTAGAATATTTCTTCATTGGAATACAACAAAACATAAGACTTGCCTTAATCTATTAAAGGCTACAATTGTTAATATGGACTCTTTGTTAAGGATTCTTTTAAAGAAATTCAAAAGTTATTAAAACTTAATATCTTCTTAAGGATTATGAAGAAGGTAATCTTTATAAAAGGAATCAATAATATCAATATTTAAAGTGATATGATTGTTATAAAATCCTCATTTAATCAATTGGAAATGTTGGGTTAAATGATTGTAAACTAAGATACAATTAATTATGTTCATATCTCATGAATGTCTTAAAGATACAAAAACTAAGCTAAAATCAATCCTATAAATATATAAAGAAATCAAGGTTTTAAATTACAATGGTTATTTCAACTAAGGAATTTTGTGTTTGAGGAACATATGCTCTTTAATTTGAAATGACTTATGGAATAATAAAAAGTTTTCCTATTTCATTATAATGACAAGGGATTGTTAAAAGTATATTAATTGAGTTTTAATCATTAAATTTGGAATTAGTAAATATTCTTGGGAAGATAAGAAAGAGAAAGTTTCCATGCCTTAAGGCATTGCCATTGAAAATTAATGAAACTCATAGCCTAAAGGACATTGATCTAAGATGATGTTTAATTTAGTAAATTAAATAAGGTTAAGTGGTAAACTTAATATAAGTACATAGAGTTCTTTAATTCTCATGAGGGAATTGAACCACATTATTTTTAGTATGTTTACGTAACCTAATTAAGAAGGCCTCAATTAAAATTGTGAATACCATCCAATTGGGTTATGTCCATGAGGCTAATCCTACATTGTGAAATTAATAAGTTGTTTTAAAA
>JARHVA010004732.1:0-182500 GCA_037957365.1 Torreya grandis | reverse complement strand
GGGTTTAATTAATATGTTATGTGCAATTAGATGTGATCTCATTTGACATAAAAACCATATATGTGGTAATGTTTATCAACGATAAGAACCATTAATGTACATTTATGTAATTCATATTATATTGTTAAACATGTTGAATGTTATTATTATATAATCCATAAGGGTAACAATCCTATCTCTAAACCTGACTAAGTGGCATAAGCATGTAAGCCCTAATTGGTGGCATTAAACTTCTCACAACATGTCAATTTGAAAGTGTTTCAAAACAAAGTTTAATGTATTGATTTTGGAAATAAATATGACACTTAGGTTTTATTGTTCATATAATTATGTAAATCATTGAATGCATAATCTTAGTATGATGATTCTTTTATTTTTAATTGAAATCATTTTGCATTATATCAGTGTGATACTACTTGATGTTTGACTAGTAATCTCAGTTTAGAGTTTAACTACATTGAATGGACAAGGTGCAGATTGTCTTATGTCAAGTATAGGCATTCATTTAAAGTGTGTAAATGGTCCTATCAAGAAGGTTATAGAATAAGTATATAAATTGGAGCGTATGAGTGTATATTAAGTACACTGATACACCATAATATGCATATTAATTAGTTAAATCACTTATTAATAGTGTCCTTGAAGAATTTTTAATCTAATTTAAATACTTAGTTTTGGTCTAACATAGTTATGGACCTGAACCCACTTGTGCAAATTAGCTTTAATTCATTAGGCTTTGAACCATTGTCATGTATCATGATGTTTTTAAAAAAATAGGTTTTTAAATATATAGGATGTAATTAGGGAATATTTATCCCTAAAACCTAATTTTGACAACCTAATGTGATTTAAGGATTGATTTTTTCTAATGAAGTGTCACATTTAACCAATCAGTTGATTGGTTGGATGGAGATTGAAACCTAGGACAAAAGAGTGCCTAAAACCTAATTGTAATAACTTATTCAATTTGGGTTTGTATTTTCCCTAATTAAGTTCCATATTTAAATAATCACTTGATTTATTAAATAGGAGACTAAATTAGGCCAAATTGATCCCCCTAAAACTAATTATGACAACCTAATGTCATATGGGGCTTGATTTCCACAATTAAGTTTCCATATTAACTAATTAATCAATTGATTACATGTGTGTTATAATTAAGGAAAATTTAGACATAAAAACCTAATTAGGATAGATATATCATTTGGAACTTGGTTTTCCCTAATTATATTCCTCATTCAACCAGTCACTCAATTAGCTCATGGGGGATGCAATTAGGGAAATCAAGCCCCATAAACCTTATTGCAATAACCTAATGTGATTTTGGTATTGATTTTCTCTAATTTAGTTCCCCATCCAACTATTAATATGTGAAAAATAATAATTCTAATTATAAATTAAATAATAAAATTATTTATTCTAAACTTACATGAAACCTTAGATTGAGTTTAAAAAAAAGAAGAGAAAATGTAATTTACCTTCACCTTACCAAAAAAGTGAAGATCTTCTCCTTTTATGGCCTAATTATGCTCTTATGATCTTGGTATGTGGTTGCTCAATGCAAATCTCTAATTTAAGGGAAATTCATTAGCACTTTGTATATGATGTTGATTCTCAAGATGATAGTGTAAAATTTGATATCTTGAAGATTGATTTTTCAACATGGAGAAAACATATCAATTTATATAATTATCAATTGAGAAATGGATGGTCATATTTATTTTGGATTATTAAAAAATTCTAATTTTGAAAGGCTAGATTTGAGTCCTCACCCAAGTGGATAAAATCAATTCCTCAATTTTTTAATAAATATGAGGTAAAATTTTTAGTAGTTGAAATATTTTTAGGAATGATTCAATGTAGTTAAATTAGTCACCATGGTAGTTTCATGTTTCAAGGAGTTAGTTGGATTAATCAACACTTGGTTGAGATAATTAGTGAAATGGTTGGGTGACTCAACCTCTTAGTGGAGAGAATTTAGGATGTGGTTTGGTGACTTAGAATTATAATTATTAATTATTTTATGGAATTATGTGTGCATGTTTAATAAAAAAAGGATTATTTAATTAATATTAACTTACCATTTTAATTATTGAGTAAAAATGAGGTTAGTGAATTTAGGATAAAATCTAGAATTTGAATGGAAATTTAATAAATAAATCAGGAGATTATGTCAATATTTAGTGAAGTTAATTACAACACTAAATGTGGCATACTTTAGGTGTTTATATTTACCCCTCTTTGAATGGGTGTTGTGACCAGAATAAGATATTCCTTTTCAAAGCATAAATAAAAGTAGAGTGGAAATGATGTGGTTAGTAGATGCCCCCTTAAAAATTCATGCAAGGAGAAAGGATATAGACAGGTGCTAAAAAAGAATAAATGATGAAAGAGGATTTGGGTGAATAGATTATTTTTTTTGTGTGATATTGTGTTAAACAAATCTACCATTCATTATTAAATGCTTTCATTTTTTTAAAAATGATTTACCCTAATCAGATGTTAGAAATGATATTTCTTGAGATAATTTTCATGCTTAGATTTTCCCCATGTAGATAGTTGCATGGAAGTGGATGTGGTAAGGATATATCTCATTTATAAGATATGAGATGTGATGAGATAATTATATATTAAAATTATTTTTGGTTTATTTAATTGATTAATTTTAATGAAAAATAATACATAGAGAAATCATATTAATAAGATGTGTGATGAGGTGGTAGGTTTGTGAAATAGGCTAAAAATAGATAAAAATTTTGGTTGGGGGGGGATTTTTATTAGGGTGGGTAGAAAAATAGAGGTAGGGGTAAATTCTAGCTCATTTGAATTAATTTTTACTATTTAACACCTAATATTTGAATAGTGATTTAGATTTGTAGAAAGAATAGCTAGAAAATGGATTATATTCCAACAGATAGGCATCAAAGTGAGCGAGTGAGGGAACATTAGAGACTATGGGATCATGGGCCTTCAATGTAAATTTTTAAATTTGTGAAAATTGAAATTTATTATCATGAATGCATGGTAAATTTTTTTAGAACAATTTTTTTACCTAATGACAATTTCTATAATGAAATCATCACATAAAATTGTGAAATTATCTAGGTCAAATGGTGATTTTGTTAGAAGTAACAAATTTTTATGTTTGAATGGTGAAATTATCAACATGTTATCTAAATTATCATAAGAGTGTGGAAATGTACTAATGGTGGTAGAATTGTACTAATGATGAATTCATGAAAGATAATGGTGAATTCATAATAGATAATAGTGAAAGTGCTAGGGTTGATCTGAATGGATTAGTTAGAATACTAAAGAAAAATGAAATGATGATTATGTGTTAGTGTTATACTGATATATAGAGAAATAGTGATGATTTTTGGATAATTTTTTGTGAATAATATACTAATTATGTGTCATTTGTGTTTTTTTAGGAGAGACTTTTGATTCTTATAGCATTAGAGGTGATCAGGGGTATTAAATTTGATGAGTATATTTATTGATTATGAGGAGGGGGTTATTTAGGTATTGGGACTATCATACATTGTAGATATTTTGAATATCCTTGTTGACAAACAAATATTTATAAATTATTAGATAGATGGCATAGTCAGACTAACACCTTTCATATACTGACGGTGGAGATGATGATTAATTTTGAGGATGTGTGGTAGATACTATGTATCCTAATACAAGGGAGGATGGTGTATTGATAAGAGACCTCATAAGAAGTATCATTAGATAGGTTATTTGATGATGAAATGATTCTTATGGTTGAATCTAGTATATATTTATATGGTTACATGAAACTAGAGGAGGTGAATTCTCTGACATTGGTAGTGATGGCTCTTATCAATGACATATTATTGCCTTCCAAGAGTGGGAGGCTCTTTCCATATTTTTTGGATGTGGTGGGAAAGATGAAAGAATTTATAAATAAGTTTACATTGGGTCCATATTACTAGCACATTTTTACATGGAGATACATGTAATGGTGTATAATAAGGGAGTGAGTATTGATTGTTATACATTACTATAGGTTTAGGCATTGGAGTACATAGTTCTTGAGAGGCTTGTTGGACAATTGTGATGTGGAAGGGCTAAGGAGGCCTTTTACTACATATGGAATGTTTTAGTATGTGGATAGAGGAAAAATATATGGGATTTATCATATTACATGAGAGCCATAGATGAGTTCACTCCACATGATATAACATGGATACCATATAGGGAGGAATATCCTAATTAGGTAAAGGATGTGGTATTTCCTACATTTGTGATGATTCCCTATTATATCATGGTTTAACATGAGTATTTATTGAGAGATACAGACTATATAGGGTATTGAGGTAGTTTGGAATAAAAAAATATATACTTGATTCACCTTATGTGTTTGCTAGACTAACTAGGGAGTAGTGTCTATGGGAACCATAAATTGACCCATAGCTGGAAGATGCTAGTTGGATAAAATTACATCCTATACACTTTCATGTTAGGAGGGATGTTGTGGATGCAAGAGTGATGTATGCATATATATTATGGTGGGAGTATATGTGGCCTCTAGGGATTAATCTTTCATACCATAGGTGGATGACACTATTAGAGAGGATGCTATCACATAGGAGACTCCAACAAAGGAGGAGGACACAAGTGGTGAGACCAATTGAGGGTGACAAAAGAAATAAGAGAATAGTAATAGGAGCTAATAGCTAGGATGTAGGTTAAAAGTGTGATGAGAGGCTAATATTTTATGATGATATATATGGAAATGAGGGACAAGATGATATCCCTATGATTGAGATAGAGAATGATGATGAGGGATATAGAGGAGAGAGGTCACAACTTATGATTTTTATGAATGGAGGAGATATATTAGCACCATCATGACCTATGATATTAGTGGATGATGAGGCATTGATTGATAGGTTATGGTGGGAGATCACTATGAGAGATGTGGAATTTCCAAGTGTGAGGGGTAATGGGGGACAAAGAGATAGTCAATTTTTTTTTAGAGTTGTAAAGATTAGTAGGCTATTGAATGAGGTAGATCGATTAGCTGTTGAGTTTGAGAGGATGGAAGAGGGGTCAATATTTATTTATTTAGAGACTTAGAAGAGGATGGTAAAATACTAAGTGATGCACATAGATTTCAACTAGAGTTGGGTATAGTGAGGCATGAGGCACAAAGTCTTTAGGAGGATAGGGATATAGTGAGAGGTATGTTGACTACACCCAACCTTACAAAGGCCTTATTAGATGTAGTGTGTTCTATGGAGTAGGATATATATTATAGGAGTCTATATCAACAAGAAACACTTATGAAGTAGAGGGACCCTTATTTTGTAGATTAATTTAGTAGGAGATCAAGATTATCTAGTAAGACAACTAAGATGATAACATCATAATGATCTATAGGACACTATCCAGAGTGTGTGATGGGTCCTCTAAAGAGTATATCTCATATATACTTACCAATATCAGCTTATCAGAGTCCTCCATGAGAGGGTTAGATTGAGAGCTAACAAGAGTTTGGCATATGTATTTTTGATGTATGATTTTGATATGTATGTTGTACATGAAATTTATATATTAACATTTGATATATATATTCATTTTTTGGCTCACTTTTTATTGTCTCATGTATGCCAATAATAAGGTGATGGATGATTTATGTGATGTATATGTATATGGATATGTGTATGATGCACACATGTCTTTCTTGCTATTTTTTTATGCATACTTAGTTAGTTATAGTTTTAGTAGTGGATGTTAAAGCATATACTTATTAAGGATTGGTTTAATTCATATTATGAATAATTTAATTATGTGAATGGGATATGAGCTACTTAGTCCTGCATGGAGTTCTAATATGTATTAAGCAATCTTATTTTTAATTTTTGTATGAAAATATGCACCAGTGGTATGGAATACCATGATAATGTATTGTAATAACATGTAAGGACTAACACAAACATAGGCACATGAAGTAGTGAAAAATAATATGGATAAATCATGATAATTTTTTTTAATGCACATAATGTCTTGAATTAAATAGATAAATAATAAAATACCAAATAGTAAAAAGAAAAAAAAACACACCACAAGTTAGAAAATAAACAAAATTAATTACGTAAAAAAGTAGACAAAAGTGAGTCAACAAACATTTTTTTAGTTTTTTGTATTTTTTGCTAAGTTAAAAATCTTTTCTATTTTAGAGGTGATGATAATGACAAATATATCCTTGTGCTTCCATAAACAATGATATATGCGAGAGGGTAGATGTGGGAATGACAAGCCCCAAGTAACTAGGATGATCTTATTATGGTATGATAAAGGTTCTTAACCTACCTAAGGATAAATTATTTTTTAATTTTTCTTTTTTTTTTTGGATTTTGAAAATTTTATATGTTTTTGGATTTTTTTAGATTTTTGATCTAACAACTTGACTATATACATAAGGAAAAGTAGTTTTAAAATTAGGAATGTAGATGATGGGGGAATATTATGTTTTGGAAGAATGTATGTTAAAGGATTTAATGAAGTGGAAGTCATGTGCCAAAGATTCTTGAAGCCATACTATTATGTGACAATGTGTTTATAGATGTGGATGTAGGTATACCACTATTCCTATGAAACATGGGTTAACAATTCATTTATATATTCATAAAAAAAAAGGGGGATGTATGGTGATTTGACAAGGCTATAATCACCTTGATGAGATTGGATGTATAAGTAGATAAATGAAGGATGAGATGGTATGAATGGAGGATGCTCCCAAGTAAAGAAGGTTATTTATAGATAATATCTACTACACATGGTACCATAAAATTTATTTTCACCATGGTAGTTTCCCAAAGTTCCATAAGAATGGTTTCCAATTTTGGATAATTTATTTCTATTTATATATACACACATGCACACACATATCAACACACACCCACACACACAAACACACACACACACACACACACACACACACACACACACACACACACACACACACACACACACACACACACACACACACACACACACACACACACACACACACACACACACACACACACACACACACACACACACACACACACACACACACACACAATAATAGCACTAAAGCCATTTAAGAATGATTTCAATTGAGATGCATGATGTTCATAGCTTCATCAAGATCTTCACCCTCTTCAGTTTCCAATTTTTAAGCACTTGATCCATAATTAGATATGACAATACAAAGGCCTAATAGTTAGGCTAAAAAAATCATTTTTTATCATGATCAACATTTGTGTTCCTTTGATTATCCTTTCCAAATATGATCTCTGATGTTAAACTCTTTGGATTTGATTTTATTACTATAATTGAGGCAGAGATGGGTTTTATATGCATGGTAGTGATCAAGTGTATGGATTATTTATCATCTATAAGGTATAACTCATGCAACCTTAAGGTTATGTATTCTTCATCATCGATTAAATCATGCAAATAAATATGTAATGAGGGTAACTCAATATCCATTGGTAAAATAGATTTAGTGTCATGGATAAGTGAGTAAGGGGTTACCCCCATGGATGTAAATATATTATTATGGTAGGCACATAAGAAAAGATAAATTTATAAATTCCAATCATGGCCAACATTATTGACAACACATTTGAGGATTATAAGGATATTATTGTAGGATGCTTCTTCTTGGCCATTACATTGTGGATAATATGGAGTGGACCATTTATGTTTGATATGAAATTGATGGAAAATGGATTTTAAATCTTTATTCTTGAAGGATTTACCATTATCATAAATGATAGTGGATGGGATACCAGAACAACAAACAATGTGATTTTGGAAGAAATTATATATTTGTTTTCTAGTTACATAGGTAAGTGGGATGACATCCACACATTTTATGAAGTATTCAGTGGTGGTTATAATGTTTTTATGGCTATTGGAATAATTTGGATTAATATTACCAATGAGATCAATCCCCCCATGTGGAAAATGGCCATGAAGTGTAAATAGGTTTCAAAGCTTGTGACAGAGCATGAATACGATCCCCATATTTTTGACATACTACATTTTTTTATCATAATGTCAAGAGTCATTTTCCATTGTAGGCCAATATTATATAGTTCATAGAAATTTATTAGAAAGGATTATATGCTAGTGTGTGCACTAAAAAATCCATCATGAAATTAATTTATAGCAAAGGTAAACTCATCTAAATTTGAACAATGTAATAAAGTTCCATCATAGCCTCTATGATAAAAGGTGTTATCTAGAAGTGTAAAATGAGAAGATCATAGGATAAATTATTTTTTATGGTCATGGGATAAGTTTCAAGGTATAATTATGTCATGTAGGTAGGTGTATATGTCTTGGTACGAAGAGTAACTGGGACCAAAAACATCACAAACTATTTAAAAATCAAGAATCTCATATGATTAAATAATTAACTATTCAACCTAGAAGTTACTTTGATCAATGTTTGGATGCATGTCGAGAACAGAAATGATTGTAGCCATTGCATTTGATGATTTTTTTTTTCACATGGAACTTGCTCAAACTTAATATGATGGAAGGATTATTTCAAATTATCAACCATCCATTTGTAAGGAATAAGCTTATTATATTTGGTTTTATATTCATCATTAACTTGTTTTATGATAATCCATGAGTGACCATATATTGACAGGTGGTAAATACCCCATTAGATGGCTAGTTTCAAACTAGAAACATGGGATTCATACTCTACAATATTTTTAGTGAAAGTAAATACTAGTCAAAATGCTTTTGGGATGTGATCAACTTTTGGAGTAATGAGAAAATTACCTACACCCAAACCATGATTTGTGAAGGATCCATCAAAGTAAAACTACCATTTTGAATGATGCTCTAGAGATAGAATTAACTTATCAAAAAATTCCATGATCAATGGTTTTTTATTCATCAAGGGAGTTTATGTTAATTGATTTTCAATAATTTGACCTTTTATATATTTTTGATTCATGCACTCTATGTCAAATTCACTAAGCAACATAACCCATTTATCCATCCTTCATATAAGTTTTGATTTGGAAATAATGTACTTAAGGGCATAATTTTTGGAAATGATCTTAGTGTGATTGTTAAATATATAATTTTCAAGTTTTTAAGAAGTAAAAACAACCAGTAAACATGTTTTTTAAATAGTGGATTAATTAAGATCTTAGGATACCAAGGTCCTACTTAATTAATAAATTTCTCTCTCAATCTATTGATGATCACATTATGTTAAGAATGCCACCAAGGCATATTATGTAGTTGAAATATATAACAAGAATGGATTACCTATATTAGGTTTTATTAAAACTAGAAGATTGGAAAAATATTGTTTGAGATTAGAAAATTATCTTTGACACTCTTCATTTCAATTAAAGGTAGAGTATTTCTTAATAATATTTATAAAAAGATAAAAAATATAGGCAATTTTGGATATGAATTTTTTTAAGGACTCAATATTTCCTTGGATACTATGAAGATATTCGAGATTGCTTGGTTGAGGCATATTTTTTATAGATTTAACTTTTTTTGGGTCGACTTATATTACTCTTTGTGATACAATGAAACAAAATATATTTACTCATGTGAGCCCAAAAACACATTTATTTGGGTTTAGACAAACCTTGTAGTCTCTCAACATTTCAAAAATCATGCATAGGATGGTTGGATGATTTATTCTTATTTTAGATTTTTATAATATATCATGTACATAATCCTCTAAAATTTCTTGAAGCATATCATGTATGATAGTTGTAATTGCATGTTGATATGTGTCACTTATGTTTTTGAGACCAAAAGGCATGACTTGATAACAAAGTGTGTCCAAAGTGTAATGAATTTTGTTTTGCATTAGTATTTAGGTGCATTTTTAATTTGGTTATATCTTGATAAACCATCCATGAGTGACAAGGTTTCATGACCCATTTTGGATCATACAATAATATAAATATTTGGAGTGGAAATTAATCATTTAGATAGGTTTTTTTGATATTCATAAAGTCTATGCATACCCTAATTGCTATTGGCTTTTTACTATTTGTAGATAAATTAGAGATTCACTTTAAATAATAAATTAGTATAATGAAGCCTACCTCTAACTATTTATTCAATATTTATTTCACAAGTAGTGATACCTTAGGATGCATTTTTTTGTTGTTTTTATCTGATGGGTTTAGCATCCTTGTGGATAAAAAGGTGATGTCATACAAGTGATAGATCCAATCTAGGCATATCTGCATATGACCAAGAAAAAAATATAAAAAATTATTTTAGATGGATGGTTAGAAGTATACACTTTTAAAGAGTGAGAGAAGTTATAAGTCTCATAATTTTAGTTTCCTCATCTATGCCAATGTTAACATCTATATTTTCTTCGATTAACAATGTGGACTCATTTTTAAGTTATGTAGGAGAGGGAAGAATATTAAGGTCCTCATATAGAGCTTCATAATTTGGATTGTCTTCATTTAATATATCCTCAAATAAATTTTCATTAGGGTATGGAACTTTGTTCTTTTTGTGATGATTAACCTACTTATGATTGTGGAATTCTGCATGTTCTCAAAAATATTCTTAATTAAAAAAATTGATGGTAAATGTTTTTTATGTGATCATATTCAATAATATTATCCTTAATCCAAATAATTCAATAATTAATCCATAATTATGTTAATGGTCAAGTGAGGGTGGATTTGAGGGTGTTATATTTCAAGGTTTGACATAACTATGTTATGAAAAATGTTTTTGGATGAAAGGTCCTTGTAGTGGTTATGTATACAAATTATTTTTATGTCAGAAGAGGACTCCTTAGACATTGTGGAATATTTAGTGATGTAATTATGTAGCTCCACAATAATTATTTTATATCCATTTTCTTTAAGTATTTCATTTTCTTTTATAAATATTGGTTCTACAAGGCCTTGTTCATGGAGACCAAGACATTTGCCTTTATAATTCATAATATTACACATGATAGCTTTTGGGTATATGAATTAATTAATTTGAAATAATAAATTTAGGAAGTATTATATTATTTAATATTTTTATTTGAAAGGAATCTATCATTAACAAAAATAACATTTGCCAAATTGATGATAAATTGGCATTTCTTTCCTATAGTGGGGATACCATGATTGTTGGGGGACCTATATTATTTCTAAGTATGAGGAATCTTGAATTTCATAATCTACCATACCTTTGTCAACAATATTAATATTATATTTGGTTGATAGATTTATGGATTTGGATGTAGATGGTTGGCTTTCAAATGTAGATAATAACTCATCTAGATGGACATAGTTTTTTACATTTGGTGATTCCTTATTTATTTCATAAGTATCCTTTGTAATGGGTAAATAATTGAATTTTTGGTATCTTCCTTCCAATAATTTGAAATATTTAAAGGGTTTATGATCACCAAGAATGGTAAATTTCATTTTATAATGATAAAAATTTATACATTAATAGATTTTGAAGGGAACGATGTTCATGGTATGGATCCATGGTCAGACAAGGAGGAGTTTTTATGGAAGTTAAAAATAAAATATGTGTATTAAGGTTTTTTTATGATATGACCCACCATAATGGGAAGATTTATAGTTCCTATTAACTATCACTTTATGTCATCATAAGCCTTGATAGTTATGGTATTAGTGATGTTGAATAACCAAGATGTTTGATCAAGCTTAATATACACAAGTTCAAACTGAACCCATTGTATATAAATACCCTTTTTACTTTTTGATTTGAGATTATGACTTCAACAAGGGTATATTATGATATGAACCAAAAAGGGATATATCAATGTGATCAAAAGTGACTTGATTTTTGGATGACATATTTACTACAAGGGCTTGGAAATTATATCGGTTGGTATCCTTAGGAACTCTTCACTCAATCAAGGTTTTATATAAAATATATTTATAGTCAGTGGATTTTTTGAGAAGTTTAAAAATAGATATTTTGGTTGGTGTATTCTCAATATGCTCAGTGATATTATATTTTCCCTCAGAAGTAGGCAAAGGAGAACTAATGAGATTGTTTTTTTGGGCCTATTAGTTACTTCCCCATCATTGGGATTTAATTTTGATCACATAAAAATGGTTATCCATGTGTTGGACATGGCTAAAAATTGAATAAAATGGATGTATATGTTGGATAGAGTTGACATTCTTGGTTTGATTTTGATTTTTTTTAGAATTATCTTGTTCATGTTTTGTAAAGGGATCTTCTTATATACCTAGCTTTTGATTATTATATTTAGATGATTTATTCTCTACTTATATATAACCATGATAAAAAAGATCATGGATATATATTTTTTAGTTTTAGACATATATTGGTGGCATGACTTTTGACTCGATGGTACTCACAATATTGATATTATTTATACCAAGTAGGTTTAGGACCATTTTCATAAAAGGGTTTAATGTTTATAAATACCATCATATTATTATCTACTAACTTGTGTAAAACTACATGAAAGTAGAGAATTATAATTTTTATGTCTTTCCCCTTGTCTAGTTTGACCACTTGATAGGGTGAGGTTGGGTGTAGGTTGAATGTTTTGGACATGATTAACATATGTCATATCATAACCTATCACATTTTTATTCTCATTTATGTATTTGGGTTAATCTAGATGATTTTAGTTTTCCATATTAAAAATTTTGACAAGACCCTTCGTGATAAGTTCCCTTTGTATTTGAACTCCTTTTTTAATGAATTTGTCAAAAAAAATTACACAAATAAGATGGAGGTGATAATACATATCAAAGTTAATATTTTTCATGAAAATGGTAATGAGTTATAGATTTTATAATGTAATGATAAAGGTTTATATAAAAACCCATGTACAAGTATTTTTAATCAAAATTTTTGTACACGGTTTTTCCAAAAACCTTTATCATTATGGCAATGAGTTGGTTTTTAACTAGTGACCAAGTAAAACTATTGGTAAATCATACCATCTCTATAAGAAAGATGAGTAAATTTCTTCATTTTTTTTATGTATTGTATAGGTATAACATGGTCAACTCATGTTATACATTATATGACAAATGTTTTACAAATATTTTAGAAATATCTACAAAGGTAGTGATTGAATCTTTAAGTAAACATAAAAACCTCTCTAGAGATTAACCACTTAAACTGCATAAGAAGATCTAAATTCAATATTTTTCACTATATGTAATTCTTGTCAATCTATCTATAACTCTTTGTATGATCCTTAGGGTCACTCTTTCCTTTATATTTATCAATTGGGAGGTTTGAAATGAGATGGAAAAGTTACTTTCATGATGTTTCTATCAAAAGGATAGGGGCATAATTATTTAAACTTTAAATTTTTTACTTGAGGATAAAATTCCATCTTGTTATTGTTGAATTTATTCCTTCATGTTTTTCCACTCTTGGACAAATAACTTGTCCTTGGGAGGCAAGGATTTGGGTTGATTTTTATTATTTTATTGATTTGGACTAGTTTTGTTGACTTTGGGATATGAATGATTGATCTTATATTGAAGATCAATTATTTGTTGGCTCAATTGTTGGACATGTTTGGATATATCAAAAGGTTAATTTTTATTGGGTTTGGTTCTATAGAACTACCTTCCATTTATCAGAATGAATGTATGAAACATTTTTAATATCTTAATAAGGGGATTATTAGATTGTCATACCTTTATCTAAGTACTAAGTGAATCTCAATCATGTTTAGGAGGAATTTTATCCCTTTTGATTTTAAGGTGTTGTAAGTCCTCATGATTAAAATATAGATGTAGTTTATCACTTATCCCTATAAGATATAACATGGATTGATATTTTTGTGTTAAGAGGTAGATTTGGAATTAGCTGGGAACCTATTCAAGTAGATCATTAGTTTCATGAATGTACTAATTATAGTTAACAATGCTATCATCATCATTGATTTTAACATGGTCCTCATGGTTTTAAAAGTGAAATGGGTCTCTACTAAAAGTTTATTTCCTATATTTAATAATATTCAAATATTATTGGAGTTAAGTAGTTGGAGGCATGATGTGACTCTATGTATGTGACATAGGATTGGGCTTAGATCCAAGGTAGTTAGGATTCAAGCTAAATTAAATAAATTATGACTTAAGATAGTTAGGATTCACAATGGATTAGGGGATTGTGACCTAATATTATTAGGATTCATAATGGTTTATTGGATTTTAGACCCAAGATAGTTAGGATACACAATAGATTGGTGGATTTATGTCATAATATAGCTAGGATACATAATGGATTAATGGATTTATAACCCAATATAATTAGGATATATAATATACTGATGGATTTATGACCCAAGATAGTTAAGATAAATAATGAACTGATCCAAGATAATTTGGATTTCTTTTTTTATTTTGACTCAAAATAGGTTATGACCCAAGATAGTCTAGATACACAATGAATTGATCCAAGATAATTTGGACTATTTTTTATTTTGACTCACTAAATGTTTTACTCAAGATGGATTAAATAGACAATGTTTTCTATATATTTAAATATATATGGTTTGATTTAGAATCATTATAGTATTTTAAAAAAATTTAATATAACCCTAATCAAAATAATTTGTGTTAAAAAAAGGTTTTTTTGACTTGGCTTTGTTATTAATTGTTTTATCATTGGTTTTCACAAAAACTATATGGAAATTAACACAAAGGAAACATAGTTAATAAATTGTATATCATAAGGAGTAAAAAAATAATTTAAAGCATACAACATCCAGCCTAAACTATTCAAGAATATGAACACAACACATGTAAACCATAATTTCAAATGATGAATCTAGGAAAGGTGTTGAGTGAATCATAGGCTCTCATATATACTTACTTTCCATTGGATAGCATTGAAAAAATATTACAGTGTACTGAATATATAGGATTTTATGCATTTATCCCTTTAAACCTAGTTTCAAAGGTATGACAAGAGTAACTTACCTAGGTGATATGATCCTCTCAGGTGTGCCACAAAAAAAATAGTAAATTGGATTCATATGGATTAAAATTTTCACAAGTTTAACTAGGGGATGCCTTAAATATAAATTTAATTATGATGAGGTTCAAGACCATATAAAATGAATATTAATGGATTTCATAAAAGTTTTTAGTCCTCATGTGCCCACTCCATTTTTAGGATTTTAGTAGAGTGTTATCATAAAATATAACCTCGATGTAGTTATTGAAACTTTAAGTATTTTAGGATGGAATCCCATCATGTCATGATGATACATGTGGTTTGGATTCCTTCATGGTGATGAAATAAATAGTTTATAAAGCCCATATAAAATATAAAATAAAAAGATAAATTATCAAAAAAGTTGTCAATTTCACCAAAAAGCTTTCTATTTCACTAAAACAATTCCATTTTTTTTTTTGTAAAAAATCATAAAATAGTATATAAAAATTTAAGAAACATAGAACATAATACTAAAGTCCATCAAATAGATAGGAATTAGAAAAAAAAATAGACATAATAACAACAAAGAAGATTAAACAAGAGATATGATGATTTTTCTAGTAGTTGTTACAATTTCACCAAAAATAGTTATAATTATACTAATATTATTTACAAATTCACCACTATATATAAAGGCTAAAAAAACAATGTTAGACAATTTCACCAAAACATTTAATGATTTCACTAAAAAGTATTTCAATTCCCTTATCTTTGTGAGCAATTTCATTGTTTCTCAATTTGTAGTTACAATAAAAAAAAGATAAAAGTTTATCAAATTCCCTTATATTAACAAGTTAAAACTTCCCAAAAACAAGTTACAATAGTTAGAAAATCAAAAGGGATTTGAAACAAATTAAAAAATCAATGAAAATTAATAGTTAAAAGGATAAGGAATGGGTCCTATTTGGCATTCCAGAATATAATACATTAAATTTAGAATTCTAATGAAAAAACAAATAATAAACTCTATATTCTAACCTTACATATAACATTGGATTGAGCTTCAAAAAATAAAAATAAATTCAATTTACCTTCACCCTACCAAACAAGTGAAAATATTCTACTTTGATGACTTGATTGTGTTCTTGTGATCTTGGTATACGGTTGTTCAATGAAAATATATAATTCTAGGTAAATTTAGCACCGATTTTTAAGATGATGTTGATTCTGAAGATAATAATCAATGGAAAATTTGATATAAATTAAATAGCTTGATTATTGTTTTTTTAATGTGTAAAAAGAATGTCAATTTATAGACTTCTCAATTAATAAATGGATGGTCATATTTATTTTGGAATTATTAAATAATTCAAATTTTTAATGGTTAGATTTGAGGTCCTCATCCAAGTGGAGATGACCATTTCCTCAAGTGTTTAATAAATATGGGGGAAATTAGTTGGTATTTGAAACATTCTTAGGAATGAGTTGAGTTAGTTGAATGACTCACCATGGTTGTCTCATGTTTCAAGGAGTGGTTTGGATGACTCAACACTTGGTTGAGATAATTATGGAAATGGTTGGGTGGCTCAACCTCTTGATGGATAAAATTAAGGATGTGGTTTAGTGACTTGGAAATTAGAATTATTAATTAGGTTTATAGAATTATGTGTGCATGATTATTTGGAAAAGGATTATTGATAAATATTAATTAGTAATCTTAATTATGGAGGGAAAATGATGTTAGTGAACTTAGGATAAAATATATAATTTGAATGGTGAGTTCGTAAGGAAATTAGGTGATTGTGTCAATATCTAGTGAAGTTAATTATGACATTAAATGTGGCATAATTTAGGAATCTACATAACTAATCACTCATTTGGTTGTATGGGGGATGTAATTAGGTGAAATAGAGCCAACTAAAGCTAATTTCAATAACCCAATATGATTTAGTTCATTATTTTCCCTAATTGAGTGTCTAATTAAACTAATTACATGATTGGTTATGTGGGTCACTAAACTATGGTAAACAGAGCTCCTAAAACCTAATTACAATAGCCTAATGTGATTTTTCACTTGATTTTATATAATTCAATGCCCCATTTAATTAATCACCTAATTGTCTACATGGGGAGACAATTATGAAAAATTGATCCTCTTAAAACTAATTATGACATCCTAATGTGATTTGGGGATTTATTTTAACTCATTGGGTTCCTCATTCAAAATACCTCCCTATGAATTATGGCATAAAGGATGATGAATACGATCAAGCCATAATCATCTCCTATTATCATCATACCATACTATATTATAACATGATCAAGACCCTTTAAACCACCTTGATCCACATAAGGTATCACTAAGAAACCCATCCAAGTGACTATTTAGTACTATGTATAACACATCTCTCTTATGTCCAACAAATTATAACAATATGTGATCAACACTAAATGTGCTAACAACTATTTCAACTCATATAATGGATGATGAATGATAAAAGGCAATACAATATCCCCTATCAGGTGAGAGGTGTAAATACCTTGTAGTAAAAAAAAATCAAAACTATGTTATCTACTCCTCATCATTAATATAAATGGAGTTAAAAAAACCAAAACTAAAATGGATATAAGCATACTACTACTATCAAAATTGCCATTCAAACATTTGATCTAAACATCGAATGAATAACTAACTTGAAAAAGAGAATATTCCTCCAAATTCCAATTGATCCTCCAACCTTAATTTTTAAACTTATACTTTATCAATCACTAGGATCTTGATGGAATTGTAATGAAAGATAAGGTCTCTAATAACACAAACATGGGATGACATTGTGAAACTTTTCATTTAGAAGGTGCCAGTTTTCATTGAAAATGTACTCATATACACAATTTTTAATAATTTTTTTATAAAATCATATAATGAAAATTAAAATTAAAAAATCAATCATTTGTGTGTCTAAAACATATAAAAGCCTATAAATTGAATGGTCACATGACCACATTTACATAAAATAGTGACTAGTCAAAAATAATGTCACAATACAATGTTCACAATGACAAATGCAAACAAAAGGAATGATTTGGAGGTTTTAAAATCTTGAACACCCCTTTTTCATGAACTATATAAAATTTCACCATCCAAATTTGCTTTTAACAATTTTAAAATATAAGCAAGTATTTTTCTATTTTCTATTTATTTTTTAAATTTGATAAATAAATATTTATATGCACGTGATTTTTTTTTTACTTGGATTTAATCTATTTTATTTACATCGATACTACCCAATATGAATTTCATAGGTGAATATTCACTCTTCCAATATTTGTGTCATCATGCCAATTTATAGATAGACTCCAATGAGATGAATTATTTCTTGGTTTTTTTTTCCATCCTATCCAATGGATGACTAAGATTATTATATGATCTTAATGCAGTCACAAGTTCTATCATTCTCATTGATTTTTGCCAAATGGCTTCTCCGGTCTACCCTTTACAATGTATCTCTTATTTCATTTCTTAAAGAATCAATTTCCTTAGTTTCCATTGACTTTAAGCTCTTTTTTAAAAACCCAATCCATTTAATTCTAAATAGATCAAGATAATTCTTATGATTTATCACACTACTCTTTGGAGGTGATTTATTAACCATATAATATTATAAGGAAGAAAATTTCAATCTTTCTTTCCTCCTTCCTCCTTTTTTTCTTTTCTTGCATTACCAAAGAACTTTTTTTCTTCATGAGAGATATAGATCTTATTTATTTGTATATTTGTGGAAGAAAGTCTTTTGTTCATTTGATTGAACTATCTATTAGATATTTTATTGGTTTTTAGTAATATGAAAGAAAGAATGGGCTTCTAATTATTTATCAGAGACCAATTTGTTCTTATTTTGAGTTCTCCATCATTTTAGAAAATATGGCAAAAAATTGATCTCAATGAGTCGCACACTAATCATAACACTTCTCCAAGATGGTTAATCTAATTTTTAGTTGATCTTATAGAATTGATGATTTATAATCAGTCTGATTGTAGAAAAGTATTACTCATTTTTAACAAAGATCTAAATTTTGATACCCAATTCTCCATAAATGGTTTGAACCACATAATAAAAATAATCAATTTTAGCTCGAAGGGTCTATAGGGGAACTCTACCTTGCATGGCCAATTATTTATGAGCTTTCTCAATTTTGTTGAGACATCCTTTTGATTTTTATTTTAATACCTTCAACATCTGGCTCTTCAGCCAATTCAATAGCTTTGTTCATTATTATTTTTATTTCAACTCTCTCCTTTAGTTGTATAGTAATATATTCCACAAGAATATTAGGTTCTCTATAAGGTTTATCAAATTTTTATATATAAATGAAAATTGTTTGCTCCACATAATCAATCATATTCTATACAATCATATTTTGCACTTCATCTCTTAATTTCTCAATTTCTTTAACTTTTTCTTTATATTAACCCCATTTTTTGATGAACAAGTTGGTAAATTTGATATATATGTTGACCTTAATAAAATCAGCATTTTTTTACAATTTATATACATGTAATTCCTCCATAATTTGAGTAACCTTTTATATGTCATACATAATTTACAATGAAATTATGTATTTTCTCATCTTCTCGTAAATATTCAAAATAATTCCTTTGTTCAAACCAAAGAGAACGATGGTTTTGAGTAAAACCAAGTCTAAAACCAAGTGGATTTATTTTGTTTCCCATTTATTTCTATATTTTTGGTACTTTTTCCAGGTATTCTACTTGTAACATAAATGGATTATTATTCCATCTAATTTGGATATTTTATATTTTTTCTTTTTCTTCCAATACAATAGTTATATGACAAGTGGGTTTTTGTATGGGATAACCCCATCCCCAAGCTCTAGGTTGAAATATTTTGAAAAGAACACCTTCATTCACTTTAGCTCTACTGACAAATAAATTATCTTCATTTAAACCCATATTGTGATTAGCATTTGTGGCTGTAGAATAAATTGCTTTTAATATGGGATAACATTCTCCATAAGGAATCCAACTCAGTATAATAAGTGCCTCTTTATAAGAATGACCATGAATTTGATTAATTACTCTACATGCTTTATCACAAGACATACATATATGTTTGGCCAAAGCCCATGTTTTTATATTTGGACTCTTATTTACCATCTTCATCCTCCACAATGAATTATGTGTACTATTCACAAAGATATTTTTATTTTTTCTCTTTAAAAATTATTTTATTTTTTTGCTTTTTTATTCTATCTCAATTTTATATCTTTTTTCACATGTCCCTAGAAAATAAAAGTAGGTGTGAATTCCCCAAATTTATGGTTTATCATACCATTTTTTATATGTAAATGTTCTTTTCCATTATGAACATCAATGGCATGACCAATCATTGTAGGTATAATGGTAGATGCTCGAGAACAAGTCACTATTATCTTCTTTTCTTTCTTCATGTTTAGATTGTCTATTTTACTCAATAAATAATTGGCTACAAAAGTATTTCTTCTTAGTGAACTTACCATGGTCAATTACCTCTCTTTTGATTTACCTTTCTTTTTTTAATAAAAAATATATTTCCAACTACTCCTACTTACATCAACGAAGGATTGAAACATCACTATATCTATTTATCTTCCAACTCTTTCTTCCAAGTGCACTATTACCCGAAGGGGTTAGGTATTTTTTCCTACCAATTGGGGCTCTTATTTCACCACCTTGTGAGAATGGTCCACAACATTCATAACTACTCTTACTTTAGGATGTTTACCCAACCAACATTTTTATCTAGATTTACTCAAAGTTCTATTTTTCCATTTAACATTGCCTACTTATCCAATTTTTGTCAAACAATTCTTAGATATTAAATGAACCTCACCAAATGGTAATCTTAATTTGGCCAATCAGCCTTCTTTTATAATTAGTTTTGTTACAGTACCCGTTGCTCTAGCTAATTGTCCACCTTTTCTAACTTGTATTTCGATAATATGTATAGTCATACTTAAGGGTATATTGGTTAAAGTAGACCTTTAGTATGTAAAAATCCATTCCCAAACTATATAAGCCTCTCTCAAGGCATATGGTTTTCTAGATGTGAATTTGTACATTATTCTAGTAGTAAATAGACTATCTATATAGTATATTATCTATAGATCTAGGAGGGCATATTCAAAATCCCTTATGTCTTGATTCTCTACATCCTAGGTTTATCTATTCCATCATCTAGCTTATGTTCTTTTTTCATGTAGCATTTAAAATGAATGAATTTATCAAATCATGTCAATACTTCCACATTTTTTGGATAATGTAAGAGTCATTTGAAATATTAATATATTTTTTTATTCTCTAAAAAATATTCTCACTGTTCAGCTCTAAATCTACCTTTGACCATCAAATCAAATGTGAATTACTTGTCTTTCTCTTCATAACAAGGGTTCCTTTACCTTATTTTTTTATCCTTCAAACAAATCAGTCTTCTTCATATTATCATATCTTGGTAGCCAATAATTACAAAAACTATTGAACTCATTCACCCACTATTCTCAGTTTCCATTTAGGGTTGATCCCATCAAACTATCCTAGTTAGATTAGTGATAGATTTTTAGGTTTTATTGTAAAGCTAATTGGTTGCTTCTGATTACATAAATTAATAATTCAAACTGCACTCAAAGGTAGGGCATTTCCCATTGATATAGGAGCTTTTGGACTAGAATAAATATTATCTCCAATCATGACCCCTATCGAATGCAAAATATATGTCTTTTCACCATCTATGTAGTTCACAAGATAAATATATTCACTTCTATTAAGATCACTTTCTATTGTTACAATTTTTCCCAATACATTTTTCTCATTTTGTCAAAAATCTATTTGGTGATATAGACACTTGTGACCTCCTCCTCTATGTCATATGGTAATAATTCCTCTGTTATTATGACCCTTACATTATCTTCCCTTGGTGGGATCCAAAAAAAAATTTAAAAATAGATTGATAATAAATTTACCATTCACTATTGTGCCCTATTTCTACTTGGCACACTATAGGGGCATTCAAATGTCATATAGGTGCTGAGGGAGGATTTTATTTGCCATGATTTTAATTTTTAATCCATTTTGAATGTTTCAAATACATAAATATTTGTGTTTGAATGAGTTTGAATACTAAACCCCATAAAATATCAAATACATGATCTAGACACCTTATAGGTAAAGTTTATCACTACGTGAGAAACATGGCACCATACAGATCCTTCAAGATGAGTTTTAAAGCATAAATGCATCATAGATGCAATAAATCAGGTTATTATATCCAAAAAATTCATTCAAAAGCAATAATATAGATCATAAAATACCATACATTCTCTAAAATTTTGATTTATATCTAATGGAGGATGTAAATTTTCATATGAATGACTTCAATATAGATTATGGCTTAAATACACTATGAGAACATTGAAAATGTAGATTCTAAAATTAATTTTTGGTTTTACAAGAGTTTTAATAATATAAACATGCCACTAAAATTATTTTTATAGAAAAGAGTCATACAATTGGCTTCAAGACTATATATAGGTTGAATTTAAACACATACAAATTAGAGTTTGTGAATTAAAAAAATAAAAATGTGGAAGTGTCACTCAAAACATTTATACCATTTATAAATCATATGCCCAAGTCTTCAATCCTCTATGCCTACAACAAATATTTGATACCACTATTAATACTAGTTTTAGGAGGAATATGGTAATAAACTACATCAAAAACATAGATTTCATAAAAATATAGAAATATATTAATTTTAGATCAATATTTACAAATATGTGAAATATTATAAATCTTTCATGGGAAGATACAAATGAACATACTAACTTACAAGTTTTTCCCCATGAGATAACTAAATGTATTTACTAACAAAACATAAATGTAAATTAAGTTTGTATCAATCAACCCAACACACTTGATTAATTTTATGGGGAATTAGATGTGGGAAAATAGTTCATGCTTAGTGTAGTTAAGACAACCTAATGCTATTTTAGGCTTAATTTTCTCTAATTAATATCTTTATGGGGTTCATATTTAGGGAAAATCAAGCCTTGAAAACAATATTATGACATCCTAATGTGATTGGGGGATATTTTTTTTCCTAATTTAGTGCCCCATTCAATCAATCACCTAATTAATTAAACAGAGGAATAAATTCATGTTAATTGATCCTCCTAAATTTAATTGTGATAGCCAAAAAATATTTGGGGATAAATTTCTCATAATTGAGTTCACTATTGAGTTAATTACTCAATTGGCTAGATCTTGGATGCAATTATTGTAAATGAAGCCCCCTTAACCTAATTATGACAACATAATTTGACTTTGGGCTTGATTTTGAATTAATAAGTGCCATATTAAAATAATTAGTCTATTTGTTATATGAGGAACATAATTAGGGGAAATCAATCCCCCAAAATCTAATTATCATAATTGAATGTGATTTAGATCTTGTTTTTTCCTAATTGAGTACCTCATTGAACACATTACTTGATTGGTTTGATGGGGGACGTAATTTTTTAAAATCAACTTCTCAAAACCTAATTTTAATAACCTAATGTGATTTAAAGATTTAGTTTCCCTAATTCATTTCCTCATTTAACAAATCACTTAATTAGTTGAATGGGTGACTAAATTAGGGAAAATTGAGCCTCATAAACATAATTACATTAAACTAATGTGATTTTTGGATCAATTATCCATAATTGAATGCTACATTCAAAAAATCACTTGATAGATTAGATTCAAGACTAGATTAGGGAAAATTGATCCCCCGAAACTTAATTAGAACAAACTAATGTGAATTTGGGCTGGATTCTCCCTAATGGATTGCCCTATTCAACTAAGCACTTAATTAGTTAGATGTAGGACTAATTAGGGAACATTGAACCCCCTAAAGCTAATTATGACAAGATAATGTGATTTAGGGCTCAGTGCCCCTAATTAATTCCCTCATTTAACTAGTTACTTGATTGGTTAGATAGGGGACACAATTTGAGAAAAGTAAGCATATGACACCTAATTCAACAAATTAAGGCTAATTTTGGCTTGATTTACCATTTTTAATTACCGAATTCAATCAATCACTTGAATAGTTGAATGGGGAATTAAATTAGGAAAAACATAAGCTTCTAAAGTTAATTACAATAACCTAATGTGATTTAGGGCTCAAGTTTTCCTAATTGAGTGCCATATTCAATTAATTACCCAATTTGTTACATGGAGGAACACGTTAGGGATAATATAACCACTTAAATAGAATTTTCAAAATCTATTTTATTTTAGGGATATATTTCTCCTAATTTAGTGACCCTTTCATCTAATCACTCAACTAATTAAATGGGGAACTAAATTATGAAAAATAAAGCCACTTAAAAATAATTATGACAACTTATTACAATTTTAGGCTCTATTATCCCTATTTGACTACCCCATCAAACTAATAATTCAATTGGTTAGATGGGGGATGAAATTAGGTAAAATTGAGGCCCCAAACCTAACTATAATAGTTTAATATGGTTTTATACTCAATTTTTTCTAATGGAGTGCCACATTCAACTAATCACATGATTAGTTAGATGGTGGACATAATTTTTTAAAATTGAGTCCCCAAAACCTAATTACGATAACCTAATATGATTTTGGACTTGATTTTCCCTAGTTTAGTTCCTCATTCAATCAATCACTTTTTTGGTTCCATGGGATATTAAATTAGGAAAAATAGAGCCAAATAAACCTTATTATAATAACCTATTGTGATTTGGGGCCTGATTTACCCTAATTGAGTGCTTAATTCAACCAATCAATTGATTGGTTGTAAGGGGGTCATAAGTTGGAAAAATAAGCCATGTAAACCTAATTATGACAATGTAACATGATTTGGGGCTCAATTTTCCCTGATAGAGTGGCTAATTCCACCAAACACTTAATTAGTTACATTGGGTATGTAATTAGGGAAAATTTAACCCATTATAACTAATTGTGACAACTTACTATGATTTGGGTCTCAATTTTTCTTAATTGAATGCCCCTTTAGGAAATGACTTGTTTGCTCAGATGGGGGATGTAATTAATGGAAATTAAGCCCCCTAGATCTAATTGTGAGAACCTAATGTGATTTTTAGCTTGATTATCCTTAGTTGAGTGCCTCATTGAAATAATTACTCAATTGGTTGGATGGAGGAATAAACTACATAAAATTGAGCACCATAAACCTAATTGTAATAATATAATATTATTTAGGATTTAATTATTCTTAACTAAATTCCCTATTTAAATAATCATTCAATTAGTTGTATGGAGGACATATTTAGGAAAAATAAATCTCTTTAAACCTAATTGGGATAACCTGATGTGAATTGGGGATCCATTTTATGTGATTGAGTTCCTTTTTCAAACAATCACTTCATTGGTTGCATGGGGGACTAAATTCAATGAAATTGAGCTACCAAATATAATTGTGACAATGAAATGTAATTTAGGTCTCAATTTTCCATAATTTAGTGGCCCATTTAACTAATCACTTGATTGGTTGTATGGGGGACATAACTAGGTAAACAATTCCCCTTAAACTTAATTATGAAAACCTAATGTGATTTAGATATATAATTTTTTATAATTTATTCCCCATTCAACCCATCATTCAAATAATTGGATTTTGGAATAAATTATAGAAAAATACACCCATAAAACTTAAGTACTATAATATAATGTAGTCTATATGTTGGTTTTCCATAACTAAGTATCTTATTCAACAAATCACTTAATTGGTTGGATATAGGATGCAATTTGGAGAACTAGTTTACCAAAAACCTATTTAAAACCACCCGATTTTATAATTAGGGCTAAATTTTCTCTAATTGAGTTCCCCATTAAAAATATCTCTCAATTATTTTTAGTGTAATTATGTAGTTACCTTGGGTTATTGAATTAACCACTTAACCACTTAGGTTAAGAGGTTAGTTTGTTTTATCGAGCTTAGCTATTTCATGCTAGCTAATGTTGGTTGTTTCATCCACCCTTTCCATGTTTTTTAGGTGGTTCATTTCTTTTCCTATTTAATAGGTCTTATTGTATGGTTCATATAATGTGTGTTATGTAATACAATCTGGTTCTTTTTTTAATCTCTATGTTTAATCTAATATGGTATTAAGATCTCATGGTTTATAAAATATATGCTAGTCTATTAGCATTTACTTATCCTTTTCAAAATTGGCATGAAAGCCTCTCACATTATGTCTTTGTATTAAGGATACCTATCCTTATCATGCATGTGGATATTTTGAGAGAGTTAACCGGTAAACTACCTATGTTTCCTATAAATAGGTGGGGATTACCATTTTGTAAGCGAGATGAAATTTTGAGCAATTGTATACTAGGAGCATTTAATACAAATAAGGAATTTTGAGAAGATTGTCCATATAATTTTTTAAATTTCAATGTTATCTCTCAATTGCATGTTGTCATCTTAAATTTGAATGATTCTCCATATTTTGAGTCATATTCTCTATCATAGGGCTATTGATTTGTGCTAATGCTAGATTAACTATAAATATCTTGAGTAATTCATTTAATTTTGCTCTAAATTTGGATGTCTTTAGGCTATTCAGACCACAATAGTAAATGTTTAACATAAACTTGGTTCTTACTTATGGTTTATACATTTCCTCTAAATTTTGCTTGATTTGTGATGTAATCTGATTTCATGCTATTTTATATTATAAATTGGATCATGTGTGCTCAAAGTAATTAAAATTTTGTCATAATATTTGAGATTAGAATTTGCAATCACACCCCCCCTTTTCTGCCTTACCCTTCCTTTTTTCACTTTTTTATTGGAATTCATCTAGTTTAAAGATCATTGTTAATATCCATTTAGATTAATCTGCCCACTTAAACTATCACAAAGATTCAAACCCTAGTGGTTCCTAACCATTAAACTTAAATAAATATTGTGATAGTTTACATACTCTACTTCTATTCCACCATAGACATCACTGAATTGTCACAAAATACAACTCATTCCTTGGATTTTTTGAATCCTAAAATGAGAAGTGTTCATCAAAATTGAAGAGCACCTATGGTACATTTAGAAGCATTAATAGGAGGAAGCTCTAGTAGTGCTAGAAGAAGGTTAGTAATTGTGATAGTTAGTGTGTAAAAGTTTGAAGGGCTCTCAATGTTTAGTAATTCTTTGCTATAAGTTCAAAGATCCTTGATCTTTATGTATCTTCATGCTTATTCAGGAAAATATCTTAGTTCTTTACAAAAAAATGTTTGAATTTTAGTAAAATAGCTTTAGGATTTAAGGATTCATGGTATTTGAACCTAAGATGGCCTATTATAGTTAAAGAGAGATGATTCTTTATGAATTTTGAGCTTATTTAGGACACAGGTTGCAAAGAATGATCATCTTTATGTGATTTAATACATCTTTGAGCTTATTTAGTTATATACTAAAATCCTTTGTCTTTCTATGAGAAAATCCTTTCAAAATAAACTTAGTGTACAAGTTGATTATTGATTCTCTATGAAGATCTAACTTGACTCATCATATTTCAAATAGGATCCTTAATCTTAAAGATGGAATTGCTAAGGATTAAGACTAGATCACATTCAAAGCCTAGAGAACCCTTGTTCGAGCTAGAAATCCATATAAGAACTAGGAAAGATAGAGGAAGGCATAGGTGTTCTAAGTCTCTACCATCTTCACCCTTGAAAGGGATTTTTGTGTTTGATCTTCATCAAAATATGACATGGCTTGGAAGTTCCCCCATCAATATACCAAGTGTGGTTCATGACTTACCACATAATCCTAAAAAATATTTACCAATATTTAGTCCAATTGGTATTAAAAATATTGAAGAACATGCTAAATCTTTCAAAGCTACTTTAATATTATTAAATGTTATTTATGAAGATGTAGCATGTAGGTTGTTTCCATTTACATTCAAAGATGCTACATATGAATGGTTATTTAATTTTCTTGACAATTATATTACCTCATGGAATAACTTTGACACTATTTTTATAGAAAATTTTGGAAAGATCGTAAGCCCCTATGTCATCTATCATCAATTCACAACTATTAAAAGAGATGCAAGTGAACCTATTAGGTCCTTCAATGCTAGGTTCCAAAAGATGTTTAGTTAGACTATGGATCCATATAAACCTAATGAAGCTTTAGCTCTGGAGGTTTACAAAGATGTCATTGACCCCATGACTTTTATATTTCTTAAAAGGGTTATCCCAATTATCATCACATTGGCTCAAGATTATTTGAAGAAGTGGTTATTAGTGATGAACTGCAGACCCAAGGATAGATGGCTTATTTTTTCCTAAATGTTAATCCTTAGATGCCTTCATTAAAACTTTTCCCAAATAATAACCAAAATAATCTAGCATTAAATTAGTTCCCTACTTTGAATGTATTACCTACTAGCCATGTTGCCCCTAATCAGAACCTAGGTTTCTTGAGCCATCAAGTGACTAATGGATCTCATATCAATGACTAGAAAGCTTTAGTGCCTATCAATAGCATTAACAATAGCCAAGGTCAAAATTTTGAGACTCAAAATAATGAGAATGAATCTATATTAAAAATGGTCCAGAAGCTCAACATAGACTTCTTGCAGTTACAAAATAAAGTTGGTAACACTAATTACAACCGTGGAAGGAACTTCACTTTACAAAATTTTAACAAGCCTAGAAATAGATTTCAGAATGATAGTTTCTACAATAATAAAGCTAATGATCCTTCCTCTAGGAAAAAGACTATGGACATCAATCTCACTGATATTGACTTACTAGACTACTGTAGGGTGCATACTACCTCCAATCATGGTAGGATTGACTACATTAAATTTTTCAAATCCTTTGAAGCTTCCCAAGAGGAACTTGACACATTTGAAGTGGTTCCAAACAAAGATACTTCTATAGGTATTTTTGAATCTAAACCATCTAACCAAGTGCACATGGTAGAAACTTTTCAATTCCCATTTCAAGAAGATAATGAGCTTGAAAATATCCCTAAAGAGATTCAAGCATTCTAATAGTTCTTAAAGACATATCCTCTAAGAAATAGGGAGCAAAAATAGTCATTGATCACTTCTACTCCACCTAATAACTATGGGACCCCTCTAGACATTATATCAAAAAATAATCCTGAACCACCTAAAGGAAGCTCTTCCAAACTTGATACCAATCCTTCAATCAAAACTAGTTATAATATTGTGGAAGAATCAAAAATATTAAAGCTAATATCACTCTACATGAGCTAAGTCAGATCATAAAACAAAGATACTTACTCTTGGAATCCTTATCCAAGAAGCCTGGGAATCCCCCTAAGAGTGATAGTGCAAATGTAACTATGAAAATAACCAAAGTAGAGTCCCCACCCTTCTTACTTATAATTAGGATATTTGGGAAGAAAGTCCATAATTATCTTTTAGATTCTACAGCCTTAACCAACATCATGCCTACCGAGATATGTGAACAACTTGGGTTAACACCAATCAAGTCTGATAGGGTGGTTACTCAATTGGATAAATCTAGAGTCAATGTCATTAGGGAACTATTAAATGTGTATATGTAGCTAGCTAGTGAACCTAGGGTTTAGTAATTCATTGACATATAAGTGGTGGATATTCCTAATGCTTATGGTTTACTCTTGAGTAGAGAATGGACCAAGGCCTTAAATTGTTACATGTCTACTAATTACTCATACTTGTGGATACTTTAGAAAGATGTGCTAAATTAGATAAGAGTAGAAAGAGAACCCATAATGAAACACATGATAATAGAATATAGTGATGTCAATGAAAAGATAAACTTCCTAGATTTTGATTTAGGAATTTTCACTTTAGAAACTACAAAGTAACCTAGTTCCAAAATCTCTCCTACAATGCCTAGCCTATGGAATTTATATGTTGATGGTACTAGATGAAAATCAAGATTAGGGGATGGTATTATATTGATAGACCCTACAGAAAAACAATACCATGTATCTTATAGGCTACAATTCCCCTACATCAATAATTTGGTTGAGTATGTGGTTCTCATCCTAGGATTACAACTTGCCATCAAGCATAAAGTCAAGGAACTCCTTGTTTATGGATATTATAAACTTGTAGTTAATCAAGTAAGGAGAAACTACTAGTGTAAGCTATCTTACCTTAAGAAGTAAAAATTTAGAGTTTGGGACTTGGTGGAATCTTTTAATGCTTTTAATATCTTGTCTATCCCTAGGGAAGAAAACAAGGTTGTTGATGAGCTTGCCTCTACTATAACTAAGCTCATGCCCATTCATGATTCTCAAAACCTAAATATTTAGCTATTACCATGTCCCTCATTCCCTAACAACATAAATCAATTCCAAGTTTTTAATGATGATCAGTAAATTTTAGATTTCTTGACTAATTCTGGGGCCTTTGAACCTCACATCATCAATGAAGATAATGAAAGTTCTCCTAAAGGGGAGATTGAGTGTAAAATCATCCAATTGAATGAAAATAAGATACCTAAAGGGATGATCTCATTAGAAAGGCTATTTGATCATGATAAGATTTTTAAAGCACCTAAGCAACCTAAGGTAAGTGGTAAACACTATCATGCAATGAACATTGACCCACATGATCAGCCCCAAATGGTGAATATAGGGAAGGCTTGCATTAAAATGGAAGATATAAAATATAGAGAGCTGCTTATAATATACAAAGATTTAATTTCTTAGTCCTATGAATATCTGAAAGTATTTGACCTAAGGGTTATTACTCATACTATACCTCTCAAAGAAGGTTGCAAACCCTTTAGATAGAAGCAAAGACTTTTTAACCCTATTTTAGAACCCATGATACTTAAGGAGGTCAATAAACTACTAGATGCAAGGATCATGTCTCCTATTAGGCATTTCACTTGGGTTGCAAACCTGGTCCTAGTTAAAAAAAGAATGGGGAAACAAGTTTATGCATAAACTTTAGAAATTTGAATAGAACATCTAAAAAAGATAATTACCCCTTGCCTTCTCTTGACCAAGTTATCCAAGATATTTTAGGATATACCATGATGTACTTTTTGGATGGATTTTTTGGATATAACTAGGTGCTTATTACTCTAGAAGACAGGATGAAAACAACTTTTACTACTAAATGGGGAACATATGCTTACAAGAGAATGCTTTTTGGATTGATTAATGTAGGGGAAAATTTTTAGAGTTCCATGGACCATGATTTCCATGGTCTATTAGGAAAAATACATCATCATATATATGGATGATCTCACATTATTATCTAAGAATAGAGAAGATCATTTCATGCATTTGAGGTAAGTATTTGACAGATGTACAAAGTATGGTATATCTCTTAACCCCAAAAAAAACATATTTTATGTCATTAAAGGAAAATTTTTGGGGCATGTCATTACCAAAGATGGGATCTCTGTAGATCCTGGTACAGTGGAGGCCATTTCTAAAATTAGGCTACCTAATAGCCAAAAAGAATTGAAGTCATTCTTTGGCAAGATTAACTTCATGAGGAAGTTCATTTCAAGTTTTTCTAATATTTTCAAACCTTTGAATGACATGCTTAAGAAAGATGATAAAATTTCTTGGAATGAAGAATCCAAGAAAGAATTTACTGATATTAAAAGGGAAATCAATCAAGCCCTAGTCTTGATAAGTCTTGACTTTTCAAAGGAATTTTTATTGTATTCATTTTCTTCTGACCACACCATGACTACTATCTTAACTCAAAAGGTTGATGGGAATGATCAACCTATAGCCTTCATAAGCACCAACATCAAAAATTTAGAGGTAAACTATTCCATCATTGATAAGAAAGCCTATGCCTTGGTAAATGTAGTAAAAAAGTTTAGAAATTACCTCCTTAGAAACAAGGTGCATGCCATTTTACCCAACCTAGCCACAAAGCTTATATTGAGTCAGAATGAGCTTAGGGAAAGAAGAGACAAGTGGATGGAAATACTCTAAGAGTATGATATAGAGATGAAAATTTACAAATTAGTGAAATGTCAAGGCCTCATTTAGATGATTTCCAATATTGATCCCAAGCTCCATGTCATGCAAGTGGATCAATAGAAATTGCAACCCAATAAATGGTATGAATATTTAATACATATTATTATCAGAGGTAGTTATCCCCTTGGACTCACCAAAAAATAGAGGATAGATTTAAGGCTCAAAGCATCCCATTACCTCATCAAATATGGATTCATTAATATAAAAAACTTTCAAGGGATCTACTTAAGATGTGTGTCAAAATAAGAGGCCTCTCAAATCATGTATACTTTTTATGAAAATTTGGGTAGTAGACATCCTTTAAGGAGAAACATAGCCCAAAAGATTATTAGGGCTAGGTATTATTGGCCTACCCTTCAAATATGCACACAAACATGTGAGGGAGTGTCATTCTTACCAAATATTTAGCACAAAATAACCAAAGGTAGCCATGCCTTTACAACTAGTGATAGTAGACAAACCTTTTGCATAGTGGGAATTAGACTTCATAGGAGTGATCAATCCCAATTCTTCTAAGGGCCAAAAATATGTCCTATCTACTGTAGACTACTAAACTAGATGGATTGAGGTAGTAGCCACTAAGAAATGTAGAATAGAAGAGGTGATTAATTTCTCAGAGGAAAATATTAGCACCAGATTTGGAATCCTAGTTTCCTTAGTTTGTGATAATGGATCTACCTTCATATCTATTAAAATGACTATATGGGATTATGATAATGGAATCTCTTTGAATTTTTCCTCTAATCATTATCCCCAAAGAAATGGAGTTTTTGAATCCACAAACAAGAATTTAATGAAGGCCATTAAGGAGTCAACAATAAATAAACCCAAGATATGGCTTAAACTCTTTAAATATGCATTATGGGCTGACAAAATAAGGATCAAGCAAGTGCTCAAGGCCTCACCATTCTTGTTGGTATATGTTTAGGAGCCTATATTTCCTATCACCTTAAATTTACGTATGTTCACATTCATGAAATAATATATGGAGGAAAGCCAAGACCTTACTAATTCTAGGCTATTGGACATCATTCATATGGAAGATACTAGAGAAAAGGAATTTGGAGACTTTAGTAAGCATCAAACAAATGTGAAAAGATGGTTTTATAAGAGGTATAAGGTAAAAGTGTTTAGATAAGGGGACCTAGTACTTCTTTGGGATAAGGCATCAGAGACTAAAGGCAAACACGGTAAGTTCACACCATTATAGATCGACCCATACCAAATAATAGAGACCCTTGGAAATAACACTTTCAAATTAAAAGATTTTCAAGGGGTAGAGTTTAATTTTCCCACCAATGGGAAATACCTCAAACATTACTTTGTTTCAACTCTACCAAGGGTCTTCATGGAATAAATCTATAAGATTGTTAAAGTTAGAGTAACTAGACTAGTTAGTTTCCTTCTTGATTTATTTCTTCTTGTTGGGATTGTATATATTTATTTGATTGTTCTTGTCTATTTCTTATTTTTTTTTAATTTGTGTTTCAAAATTTTTGCTTGGTGATGTTCCTTAGTTTTATGAAAATATCATAGATTGTATTTATTTAGAATTGCTCAAAATTTTAGGAATTTTGAATGAGGATATGAATCCTACAGAAGAGGACCTAATATTGTATTATGTATAATATAGGAACTTTCAAAAAACTCACACATAAATAAGTTACACCCCAAGAATTCAAAACATTACCTAAGGCTAAAGCCCTATTTTAATAAGGATCATGTATGTGGAAGGAGAGTTTAAAAGTTAAAACATAAGCATGCTTACACTTTAAAAATATATATCCTTATCTGGGATTAAAGTTTCAACTAAAGGAGAGTATCTTAAGGATAGGATATTTGACAAAATCCTTAAACCTAGCTATCCTAGCTCCCAATCTTTGTTAAAATAATAAAAAAAAGGATATTAATGATAAATCAAAAGAGGTGAAAGCCAAAGGTGATTTAGGTAACCTCCATTGGGGCTATGGATGCTTGATTAATAGTGGAGCAAGGCCATGAGTGGAGCCAAAGGTATCTCTATTGAGGCTATGAATTCTTGGCTAGCAATAGAGTAATGCCCAAGCCTCTCATAAATTAAGAGAAATTATTCCTAAGAGAATATTTAAATATGCTCAAAGTCAAACACAATGGCCAAAAGGATATGAACTTTGATGTTGTTTCCTGAAGTCTCATGATAAATACTAAGTGGAATCAAATCACACACACAACATGTTTAGGCTCTATATTAAGGATTTGAATTCTATGCAATTAAACCTTTTAAACATTGAATTGGCCTAAGTAACTATATGCAGATCCAAGGAGATAAAAGACTTAGGTGTTGGTCTAACCTAAAGTTTCTAGGTTTTAACATATTTCTATGTTTCCCCTATGAGTCACCATTATTGTTGGGACCAACATTCCCATTTTTTTTCTTCGCTTTTCAAATGAGGACCCTTGTAAGCATTTTATGACATCTGAGTTTTGGTCTAGTTTTGTATAAGGATATTCTTGTTAGAATCTAGAGATCATCACCTTAAAAAGGGATGGGTATTTATGAGTTTTAGTTGTGATTTATAAGCTAACCTTGCTAATAATTACTTTTGGATGACTAAGCACAAGTTTCATGGAAGAATATAGGGTTTCTGAATAAGAATCCCTCAGAGTTCAAATTCAAATTTGGTGGGAGTTAAGCTAGTAGGAACAAATTAATAAAAGTACTGATGAAGAGCCTACATCATGTTTTAAACATGGCCTAAGCCTCTTTCTATCCCTTTTTTCTTATTCTTACATATTTTTCCATAGGTCTAAATGGATCATATTATAAAGTCCTTTCAAAAGGTCACCTAACTTAGGTTAAAATATTAATACTAAGGCCTCAACATTTAGTCTTGGCCTTAGCCTTAATAGTTTACCCAAAGTATTTATATCTATGGGTCTAATGATTATCTTCCATACTCTTTGCATATTTGACAATGATCACTTGCTTGCCAATTTCCATCTAATGGTGCATCAAATCTAAAGACCTTTCAAAGGCTTCATGAGCTTGACATGTGGTTGACATATACCTTAAGAAACATGCAATTAATGGTTTGTACCCATCAAACATCTAATAGTGATAACTTGCTTGCTGATATCCATTTGATGATGCATCAAGCTTGAAGACTTTTCAAATGCTTCACAAGTTTGACATGTGGCCAACACACACCCAAAGTAATTGATAAATCTATAGAAGGATCATAAAGTGATACAAAGGAGATAAGTGGATGCCTAACAAATGAGAGGGAAGATTTAATAGGACATACATAATAAAAGCACATAGTTAATGGTTTGGGCCCATTGAGGATCCAACGGTGATCACTTGATTTTTGATCTCCATCCAATGATGCATCAAGCTCAAAGAATTTTTAAAGGCCCTGTGATCTCAAAATGTGGCTAATACATGATCGAGATAGTAATTGGAAAGAATACACAGCATAGGGAAGATTTCCTGAGGTTCTAAGTGGCAGAACCATGAACTTAAAGATCAAGGGACCAATGTTAATCCAAGATCTTGGATTTCAGTTTTTAGAATGAAATAAAGAGGCATTTAAAATCCAAAAACTAGTGCCTAAGGTTTTAAGTATGAAAATTTCATGAAAGACATAGAACTAGGCCGCTCGGACTCCACGTAAGCCTAAAAGATTTGAATCAAATGATTTCCTCAACTTAAAAGCACAAAAGGGACATGGGAGAGAGTCCCATAAAATATGAAGCACACATAGAGTTAAGGCATAGATATTTCACCATTAAAGCTTAGGGCAATGCCCAAACCATATTTAAATGGGTCCAAGTCAATTCAATTAGACAACATAATCAAGATAGGCATGACTAAATCTCAAGAGGTAGGTGCTTATGAAAAAGCCTTAGAGACCATGTAAATTTTTTTCAATATCATAAATGGTGATGGGTAGGCAATAAATGAAGATAGAAGTAGAACTTTATCTAACTTCAGATAGTGAGAGGAGGATCTTCAAAGACATATAGCTAGACCTAATAGCCTTAAACATGCATGGAATAAAGAATTGGTTTGAGTTATTCTTCCTTGTGGAGGAATTACAACCAATTTCCCAAGAGGAAAAGAGGAATGCCACTATGCATCAGAGATACAATGACCTAGTCTCAATTCAATTGGTAGGCCTCTAACATGCTATAGCTAAACTAGAGGTAATGCATTATATCAACCTCCTTGCTCCCATTTTCATTGATTATAGGATAGATAAAGAATGGATCATTTAAGAGGGAAGCACTAATAAGGTTTCATATATTGCCCCTATGGCCTTCAAAACCTATTATAATCTCCCCTTGCCTCATGTTGATCTCCCATCCTTTAGAGAGTGGAGAAACACCCAAGACCGAGATTTAGTCCTTTCACCTTAGTTGATCTAAGGATCCCATAATAGGTTTCCTGATGGTGGGATTCCTATTGTCTAATTTAGGGAAGGCATTAGGATAGCTATGACCTTACTGAATCAAGCCTTTGGTTCCCCCTCCACATCTTATGTAAGCAAGGTCTAGTTATCTTACGTCCACTATATGTTGGAGCAAAAATTAACCCCTACCATTGGAGATCTAATAAGATTTTTCTTGGCCAAAAAATTCAAAACCATCAAGAGAAGGACCTCTAGATAATTTTATATGATATCCTATCTCTTGGATTCACTCTTGGCCTCTATAACCTTCCCTAGCATCCAAAATTGGTCCCCTCATGGTAAAACAACTATTTCTCATCACTACTCTAAATTACATATATTCAATTACAAGAACCACATGTAATTGATCTATGATGGTGTTTTACCAACTATCTATGAGGAAATCACCAGTGTCCCTATGCCAAGACTCCACCCTCTAATCAAAAGGCAAGTAGATGACATGGGGGATGTATGGTTTTATCCAGATTGCACTATGATAAGAATAAAATGAATCATGATTCAACCCTAATGATTACCCATTGATGTCCCTAGTAAGATTTCAAAGCAAGAGATTTCCTATCAAATCATCTAAGGTGTGGATAGGATATGCAAGGAAAAGAATAAGGCTTAGGTCCACCCCTTTCCACTAGACATTGGTAGGATTGTGATCAAGGATTAGAAGCAACTAAAAGTTATGGTAATCCATAGTAATTATTTTGATTTCTAGCTAGATGACCTTAAGATGTGGGATCCTAATGATAGAGTGACTAGACACATATGGGATAAAAAGGTCCCAAATATTGAATACAAACATCAACCAGGTGTGGGAGATGGTATCTATATAAGGGCGAAGAACTTTGAAGAGGTCCTATCCAAGATCAAAGGTCATAATATCTAATTGAAGCATAGGTTAATTAGAGATAATAAGCCCTTAGGAGAGAGATGGAAACTATATCCAATGCATTATCACTTATTTCTAGGACCATCTAGGACTACTCATCAGGAGCTACCTATTAGAGGACAATCTTCTGAGCCTCAACAAGTAGAATTGACAAAGCAACCCTAGGTTAGGCAACCCGAGGATATAAAAAGAAAGTGTAAAGTTATGGTTGAGGACCTAAGGATAGAACATAGACTTGATAAAGGTCCTTAACCCCAAACATCCCCATAAAGGCCTCCTTCCCTAGTGGAAATCATTAACATGATTGACTTGGAGGTAGGAGAAACATTAGAAGGTGGCCTTATTGACATTACAACTACTTATGGTTCTAATAGGGAGGAAGATCCATATGATACAAAAATCAAGGATTTTATCCCATTAGATGGATGAAAGAGGAAATAAAAATTGGCATTGGTGCCCTTGGCACCTAAAAAGAAGCCTAGGTTAACCCTCACTCACCCTACCAGTGAAGTTAACCTCTTTAGTGATGAGAACCCTATCTATGGACCAACCATTCTTGAATAGTTTATTTATATAAAATTACTAAAAATACCATCTCTCTCTCTCTCTCTCACCATCATGGGCCTTAACCCAAGTCAGCCTAGATGTGTAGGATAATGTCAAGCCATGGATCTAAGAGGTTATAAGTAGGCAGGTAGAGAGAAGGATACAAATCTTTCATAACAAAGAGAGCCAAGGGATTGACACCCTAGGGGACTTTGGGAGTTCAAATTTAGAAGTTATCAAGTAGCCAAAATTCAAGGAGTCTGACATAAATGTCCAATTCAATCTAGACACATCAAGGTTTGAGAGAATAATGATAAAGAAGGCTACCATTGGCACTGATGAGTTTACCTTTCAAAAGGTGGAACCTTTTGTGGGCCTAACTCCTATTCAAGGGAAAGTAATAGGAGAGCATACCATCCATCAAGAGGATGTGTCTAGTTTAGTGGTGGCACAATTAGCAATGACCTTGGTTAGAATCCAAGGAATGAAACAAAGGATCACCAACATAGAGAAGGAAAAGAAAGACTTGGAAGCATAGGTTACATTTTCAGTCCCTGAGGATGTAATGAAGTTAATGGACAAGTCCTTTTTTGACACATTTGAAGGGTTAAAGTCCCTGAAGCTCAAATAAAATACCTTGACCCATAAAATTGAGAAAACATAGACATCAATCACTTAGTGGCAAAACTCTAGAGATCAAGCAACTAAATTGATTAATGACCAACAACACCAAATAGGTCTAAGGCATCAAAATCATTAAGTTGAAGCATTTACATTCCCTTTTAAGATTCATTGAAGCATGAGAAATTAGTGTGATAGGGTCAATAGCCTCATAGATGAAGATAAAATATTGATTAAAAGGATGGAGGAGCTATTGAAAGACCCATTAGAAAGACTAGCCAAGACCAATGCTGTAGGCCTAATAGAGGATGATGAGTTTAGGCAAAGGGTTAGTCTCCACATCTAAATCATTAAGGATAACCAAGGATAGCATGCCAAGGATAATCAGAAGGTCCTTGGCATCATTATCACATTCAGAAACTAGATTGTAGAAGCTCAATGCATCTAAGAACTTAAGGCCAAGAGTGATAGGGAATTTGACAAATTGGCAAGTCAAGAAGATGATTGTTTGATGAAGCCTACCATAGATTTTGAGCTCATAAATGAATAATATAATAAGGAAAATAACATCCTTGAATAATAACCCAAAGGCCCCACTAGTGTAGCATAAAATAATATTATTTTTATAAAATATATGCTAGTTTTTCAGCATATACTTATCCTTGTCAAAATTGGCATGAAAGCCTCTCACATTATGTCTTTGTATTAAAGACAACTATACTTAACCTTCATGTTGATATTTTGAGAGAGTTAACTAGTAAACCACATATGTTTCTTATAAATAGGTCGGGATTACCATTTTATAAGTGAGATAACTTTTTGAGTAATTGTATACCAGGAGTATTTAATATAACTAAGGAATTTTGAGAACATTGTCTATATAGTTTGTTAAATGTCAATATTGTCACTCAATTTCATGTTGTCATCTTAAATTTTAATGATTCTTCATATTTTGAGTCACATTCTCTATCATAGGACTATTAATTTGTGCTAATGCTAGATTAACTGTAAATATCTTGAGTACTTCATTTTATTTTGCTTTACATTTGGATGTGCTTAGGCTATTTAGACTATAGTAGCGAATGTTTAAAGTAAACTTGGTTATTAATTATGGTTTATAAATTTCATCCAAATTTTTCCTGATTTGTGATGTGATATGAGTTAATGTTAATTTATATTATAAATTGGCTCATGTGTGCTTAAATTAATTAGAATTTTGTCATAATATTTGAGATGAGAATTTACAATCACACCCCCACTTTTCTGCCTTACCCTTCCTTTTTTCACTTTTTTTTATCAAAATTAATCTAATTTAAAGATCATTGTTAATATCCATTTAGATTAATCTGCCAACTTAAACTATCACAAAGATTCAGACCCTAGTGGTTCCCAACCACTAAACTTAAATGAATTTTGTGGATAGTTCCCATACTCTGCTTCTATTCCACCATAAACATCAATGAATTATCACAAATTGTAACTCATGCCTTGGATTTTTCAAATCCTAAAATGAGAAAGTGTTCATCAACACTAAAGAGTACCTATGGTACATTTAGAAGCATCAACATATCAGTTGATAACATAAGTTCTCTAGGGCATGAATGGTATGGACATTTGAATTTCCAATATTGGACTAAATTGAGCATGACTAATATGGTTAAGGGGATTCTTTCTATTTAGGATATTCATCATGTATGTATTGGATGTTAGTTGGGGAAGCAAGTTAGACATTCATTCAATTTTGGTAAAGATTCAAAAGCTAAGGGAGTACTAGATCTAGTACATGCATATTTACATGGTCCAATATAGACACCTCATCTTTCTAGAGCCTATTATTTTTATATTGGTCGATTATTTCTCTAGGAAAAAGTGGGTATACTTTATAGTAAAGAAATTTGATTATTTTTCTAACTTCCTTGCTTGGAAAGCTATGATTGAAAAATAGGTAGGATGGTTATAGAAATATCTTAGAATGGATAATGGGGGTGAGTTTATCTCAAAATATTTCAAGGATTTTTGTTCCACTGAAGGCATACATAGATATTACACTACCCCTTACACTCTGTAGAAAAATGGAGTTGTGGAAAGGTGAAATAGAACAATGATGGACATGGATTATTGTATGGTCCAAATTAGAAATGTCCCATATAGATATTGGGTGGAAAAAGTGAATACATTGGTTTACATCCTCAATATAAGTCCTACAAAATCATTATAGAATATGAATCTAGAGGAGGCTTAGTCAGGTCAAACTCTAGATGTAAGTGTTTTCCAAATTTTTAGTTGTGTAGCTTTTATAGTTATTCCTAGTCAAAAGAGAAGTAACTTGGATGTAAAAAGCAAAGCATACATGTTTTTTGGGTATAATGAGTAGTCAAAAGATTACATATTACTTGATGTTTATACTAACAAAGTTATGGTAAATAGAGATGTCATAGTAAATGAATTGATGCCATACTTCATAACAAATGGTACAGTTTTTGAAATTGAGTCATTGTTTTCTTCTAATGATTCCATTATAAGTTGTGGCGTGAAAGTTGAGAAAGATTATAGTTCATCAATGGAATCATATTTCAGGGAGGGAATTGATGTAGGTCATTGTGAGGTTCCAACAGAACAATCAAAGAAGCCAAAGTGGTATTCTATCACAATGGAAGTACTAAAAGGAGACTTGCCACAAGGTGTGGAAGAATAAGATTGAGATAAAGAAATTATTTTGGTAATAGAGGTGAGCATGAAAATTTTGCTCTAATAATTATTGTTTCACATGTATTTTAGTGTAATTATTTTTCAAAGGCCAAAGGGAAGCATGAGTGAAATTCAACCATGTAATTGGAATATGATTCCTTGATGAAAAATAAGACTTGGGAGCTCATGGAAATACCACCAAGAAAGAAATCCATTAGTTGTAAATGGATTTACAATGTAAAATACAAAGTAGATGGTTCCTTGGACAAACACAAAACCAAACTTGTTACAAAATTATATGCACAAGAGGAAGGGGTTGATTATGAGGAGAATTTTTATCCTACTACAAAGATGGTAGATTTTCATTTGATTGTTTCTATTATTGTACAGTTTGGATGGCAGGTGCACCAAATGGATGTAAAGAGTGCTTTCTTGAATGGATATTTGGAGGAAGAAGTCTACATGGTTCAACCATAGGGTTTTTAGGTTCTTGGTAAGGAACATATTATTTTTAGTTTGATCAAGTCCTTATATGGGCTTAAGCAAGGTCTTTGAGCTTGATATATGAAGATAGATACACACCTCAAGGAGTTTAGTTTAAAAAGGTGTAACTCTAAACCAAATCTCTATGTAAAGGTGTCTAGTGATGATATATTGATTCTAATTATATATGTTGATGATATAGCCATCACTGGGATTATTTATAGTCTCATTAAATAAATAAAGGCTGATATTTATTATAATTTTAACATGACAGACTTAGGACTACTAAAATACTATTTAGGTGTTGAGTTTTGGCAAGGTGATTATGTCGTATTCATGTAATATAATAAGTATGAAAAATCATTTTTAGGAAGGTTTATAATAATGAATTTAAATCCAACTCACACAATTGTGGAAGTTGGAGCTAAATTTTAAACTAACACTTCTTCACCTCCAGTCAATGAAACAGTGTATCAACAGCTAGTGGGTAGTCTCATTTACCTCACTACCACTAGACTGAATATTTATTTTATAGTGAGTTTTCTATCTCACTTTATGTATAAACAAAAATAAGTACATTAGTTAGATTAAAAATAGGTATTAAGATATGTCAAAGTTACTCTTGACTTTAGCATACTATATGAGAAGTCTGTAGATTTTGAACTTTCAGGATATTTTAACTCTAATTGGGTAAGATCAGTAGATTTAAGAAAATATACAACAGGCTATGTATTAACTCTTGGTTTATGAGTTTTCTCATGGGAGATGAAACTAAAACTATAGAGGAATTATCTTCAATATAAGTAAAGTATAAATTTGTGGTCAATGCAGGTTGTGAAACTATGAGGATAAAGAAAATATTGGAAGATCTTCAGTTTGAGTCATCAAATCTGACTCCAATTTTCTATGACAATCAAAGTGTTTTGAATATGGTCAAGAATCCAATATTCCATTCTAGGACCAAACACATTGAGATTCACCATCATTACATCTGATAGTTGGTTACAAATGAAGACATCGGTCTCTTCTACTATCCCACTATAGAGTAACCAGTTGATATAATGACCAAACTGATATAATGACCAAACCACTTGGTGTAGACAAGTTCATAAAATTTAGAGATAAACTTGGTCTTGTTTCTAGTTTTTTCATTAAGGGAGGGTGTTAGTGTAATTATGTATTTACCTTAGGTTATTGACTAAGGTAATAGGTCTATGGTTAGTTGCCTTAACCACTTGGGTTAAGAGGTTAGTTTTTTTTATTGGGCTTATCTATTTCATGCTAGCCAACATTGATTGTTTCATCCACCCTTCCATGTTTCTTAGGTGGTTTATTTCTTTGCCTATTTAATAAGCCTTCTTGTATAGTTCATATAATGTGTGTTGTGTAATATAATCTAGTTCTCTTTTCAATATTTGTGTTCAATATAATAATTGTCTTAATAGGGGACTAAATTAGGGAAAATTGAGAAACCTAAATCTAATTATGACAACCTAATCTAATTTTGGAATTGAGCTTCCCTAATTTAGTTTTTTTGTTCAACTAATCACTTGATTAATTACATGGGGGATATAATTAAGGAATATAAAACCACTTAAACATAATTAAGATAATTTGATTCTAGGTTTGATTTTTCATAATTCAATATCCCAACCCATAACTAGATAGGTTGTATGGGATAATAATTTGGGGGAATTTGAGCCATATAAATCTAATTATGATAACCTAATGTAATCTATGACTCAATTTTTTATAATTGATCCCCCATTAAACTAATTAATTGATTATTTGGATGGGAGACATAATTAGGGAAAATCAAGCCCCTAAACATAATTGTAATAATGTAATGTGATTTTAGGCTTAATTTTCACTTTAACAAATCACTCAATTAGTTGGATATGAGATGTAATCAAGGGAAATTAATCCCCATAAAAATAAATTTTAAAATATAATGTTATTTTGGCCTTGATTTGACATAATTGAGTGATCCATTAAATAATTAATTGATTTTTTGGATGGAGGATGCATTTTGGGAAAATGAAACCTTCAAAACATGATTGCAATAACCTGATGTGATTTAGTGTTTGATTTTCAATAATTGAGTTCCATTTTAATGTGTCACTCCATTTGTTACAACAAAGAATATATTATATACAAGTAATCCACCTTAACCTATTTGTGATAATGTAATGTTATTTGGGACCCTAGTGTCACTGATTGAATACTCCATTTAACCAATCACTTAATATGTTAGATAGGGGACATAATTAGGGAAAAATAAAATTCTTAAACCTAATGTGATTTGAGGGTTAATTTACCCTATTTTACTACCTTGTTAATCCAATCAATTGATTATTTATATAGAGGACTAAATTAGGGAAAGTTAGCCCTCAAACTTAAATTTAAAAAACCTAGTGTTATATTAGGCTTGAGTTTCCCAAATCGATTACCTAATTCAACCAATCATTAGATTGGTTAGATGGGGGATGTAATTTTATAAAATAAATCCACCTAGAGATAATTTTAACACCTAATGTTATAATTATGGCTCAATTTTCCCTAATTGATTACTCTATTACATCAATCATTCTATTAGTTTTATATTAACGCAAATAGGTTAAATCAAGACCCTTAAAGATAATTTTGACAACTTAATATGATTTTGGGTTATAGTTTCCCTAATTATTTACCACATAAAACCAATTTCATAACTCATTAGATGGGTGAATAAATTAGAATAAATAATTTTTCTAAATATAATTACAACTTAATGTTATTGGGAATTGATTTTCACTAGTTTGGTCCCTGTTGAACCAATTAATTAATTACTTATATTAGAGATGAAAGTAGATAAATACAATCCCTATAAACCTAATTTGGTATAAATAATGTTATTTTGATATTTAATTTTCATAATTGATTACCCTGTTAAAATAATCACTTGATTGGTTGGATGAAGGAATAATTTATTGTAAATCAAGCCTCTTAAAGCTAGGTGTGATAACCTAACATGATTTAGTGATTAATTTTACATAATTAAGTGACCTATTGAACCAATTAATTTATTGGTTATATGGGAAAATAAATTAATTAAAATATATCCCCTAGGGCTTGATTTTACATACTTAAGTGCCCCATTAACTAGTCACTCATTTTTTCGCATGCGGAATGCATTTAGGTAAACTTGAGAACCTTTAACCTAAATGTGACAACCTAATATGATTTGGGGAATTAAATTAATTAATTATGTCCCTCATTCATATAATCATTTGATTGGTTGTATATGGGACTAAATTAAGGAAAATAGAGCCTCCTAAAGCTAATTTTAACAACCTAATGTGATTTGGGGATCACATTTACCTAATTGAGTGTCTTATTGAATTAATTAATTAATTTGTCTAATGGGTAACTAAATTATTGAAATAAACCATCCTAAACCTAATTTTAACAACATATTATGATAATGGGATCAAATTTACCTAGTTTAGTGGCCCATTCAAGTAATGACAAAAATGTTTACATGGGGTATGAAATTAGGTAAAATAAAACTAATTGTATTGACCTAATGTGATTCAAGGATTCATTTTCCATAATTGATTACAAAATTAACCTAATCAATCAATTGGTTTTATTGGGATTGTAATAAGGGAAAATCAAACCCATTAATATAATTACAATAACATAATGTGATTTAGGTCTTGATATTCCCTAATTGAGTGCATCATTCAACCAATTAATCTATTGATTGCATGGGGATTAAATTAAGAAAATTTGTGCCTCCAAAACTTAATTTTAATGGATTAACATTATTTGGTTTTATTTTTAACCTAAATTATTCCCTCTTATAACCAATTAGTTGATTCATTGAATGGGGGACTAAATTAATGAAAATTGAGTCCTAAAAACTTAATTATGATAAAATAATGTGACATGGGGATTAATATTCCATAATTTAATGTCAAATTTAACCAATAATTTGAATGGTTGTATGGGGGATGTGATATTTAAATATTTATCACCATAAACATAATTTTGACAACCTAAAATCACAATCAAGTCTTAATTTTCCCTAATTAAGTGCCTCATTAAAATAACCACTAAATTAGTGGCATGGGATAAATAATTATTGTAAATAAATACCATTAAACCTAACTACAATAACCTAGTGTGATTTGGTGCTCAATTTTACCTAATTAAGTGACTCATTCAACCAATCACTTGATTGGGTGGATGTGGGACTAAATTATATTAAATCAAGCCCATTAAACCTAATTTGAACAAAAAAATGTGATTTTATAGTTGATTTTACCTATTTGAGTTCCACATTCAACCAATCACTTAATTGGTTGGATGTGGATTAAATTTTATAAAATTGATCCCACAAAACCTAATTATAACCACCTAATTTAATTTGAGGCTCATTTTACTCTACTTAATTTCCTCATTTAAAATTTCCATAATTATTATAAATTAATGTGATTTGGGGCTCAATTTTCCATAATCAATCCTTGTAAACATTGATTATTGACTATGTTATATTCTATGAAAATATTCCACTCATTGGTGATAAATAGCATCCACCTATCTATGCCATTGTTTCAGGCTCAAAAAAATATTTTTGTTAAAAAATAAGGTCCAAAATCCCCCATATTGCCAATATATTAATATTTTCTAACAAACATCTCAAAGAATAACATGAAGTCTGATTTAAATACTCACAAGTGACATTATAAATTTCATTCAAAACATTTTTGATGCTAGGGTAATATTACCAACATCAACTCTAATGTCATAGCTAACCATTAATATTTTTTTTTAAAAAAAAGTAGGGAGTGGGTTTTATTCAAATTTTCTTTTCCTATTTTTAATTTTAATTTATTTAAATTAGGGAATGTAAATGTGAGGAATGTAATTCTATGGGGTAGGGGAGGGAATGTGAGTTTAAGTGTTTGGGATTTTACAGGGTAGGGTTTTTGAATGTGAGTGTTTGATTTGGGTAATTTTTAGGGTAAGGTTTATGAACATTTCATTATATTTTAAATTTTTATGTGAGGTAGGTTTTTATATGTTTGAGTTGGTATGTTTTATATAAGTGGATCATAAATTAAAAATAAAAACATTAAATTAGTGAAAATAGGTGGAGGGGGTTTTAGTTTTCACTATCCTCTTCAACAGGGTAAGAGATAAAAGATGTAATGATCTTGAGACTATATTGATAAGGGATGGCGGGAACAATGATTCAATAAAAACATATTGATGAAAACCCCCACAATATAATAATAATAAATTTGAATTCTGAGAGGAAATATAACCCTAAGGATGTATGAAACTAGTAAAAGAAACTATCTAGATGACAACAGGTAGAGGAAGAATAAGATGGTGACCAAGTAAACTTAAAACCATTTTCTATTCTTTTTTAAAAAGATAAATTAAAAATTTAAATATATAAATTTTAATGAATATTAAATTTAGGGTTTAAAAAATTCTCAAGACAAATATAAATTGGAATAAAAAATTAATACATAGTTTAATTTAGGGAAGTGAAAAAAAAGAAAACACTTAGGGATTTTTTTTTAAATGGGAATTTAGGGGAAATTTTGAAATTTAAGGAAAATTCAAAATATGAATGAAATTTCAAAAAATTATTGAAATGTAATAAAATTTAGGGGAAATTAAAAAAATTTAAGGTAATTTAAGGAAAATTTAAAAAAATATGGTTAATTAGTGTTATTTTATAGATTTAGGGAGACTTTCACAAAATAAAGAAATTAGGGAAAATGGTCATATTCCATTTTTTTCATTGGTTTAATCCATTGGATATGATATGTTTCCATAAAAATGTTGTTATAGTTGTCATGAGCCCCAAAAATAAAAATGGGATAAACCATAAAAAATGTTAGATTTTAGATTTTTTTCTTTTCATGAGAAACATTTATTAACCAATTTTAGAAAAAAATTAAATGTTTATTATTAAATTTGTGTCAAATCATGTAGTTATAAATTTAGAAATGAGTTAGAATGATTTTTAATCTTTTTATTAAAAGATCCAAAGTTCATATTAAGATCATCCTTTCATAAAATTTAGCTATACAATATAAAAGTGAAAAATATCACCTATTCATTCCACATCTATACATGTTTCAATGGTAAATAAATAAATATCGAGGATAGGAATGTGATTATATCAAAATAATATATATATATATATATATATATATATATATATATATATATATATATATATATATATATATATATATATATATATAAAGGTACTTTACAAATAGAAGAGAAGCTGAAACCCATTGGCAATGACTCTTTGAAATAATAATTAGATTATAGATAAAATTATTTGAGGTAACCCCTAAGACTCATAAATTGGCATTATACTAATGCTTTTTTAGATCATAAACATTTAATATCATAAGCATTTGAGAAACCTAAGATATTAAGAATATAAATACAAACACCATATTACATGTGATTAGAAAAATATAAATTAGTTAGCCTCTACATGTTTATTATATAGCATCAAATTTCTTATGGTGTCCATGACATAGCTATGAATGATAAAAAAATGCATGACTATACTTTCTTTGATGAATTTTTTATTTCTCCCTAACAATAAGTATATAAGTTAAGAACTAAAAAAATTGTATTTAATAAAAAAATAAGTGTATTTAATAAATTTAGGGTAATTTTAAAAATATAACAATTTAGGTAAAATTCAAAAACTAAATTAAATTAGTAAAATTTTATATATATTTTGAAATATTAGGCTAAATTAGAAAAAATCATAAATTCAAGAAAAATAGGATAAGTTCAAATAAATAGGGAAAATTGATCAATTTTTCTAAAATTAAAATAATAATAACCATCATTTCATTAAATATAGACATATTCCAATCTAGGATATAACTTTAAACTATATATATATATATATATATATATATATATATATATATATATATATATATATATATATATATATATATATATATATATATATTATAGATACTAGTTTTTTTCCAAAGCAAAAACCAATTCTAGAACACAATAGGAGGTCTAGTCTTCTAAAAAGAAATGTTGAAATTCAACCAAGATTTTAAACCTTGAGAAATTATACCAATTTAGGAAAAACAACTTAAAATTATACAACTATTAATTTATAAGCCTACGACATAACCAAGAACTAACTTACAACAAAAACTTTCAAACTCAACCATAAATTCAACCTTTTGCTATCAATGTTTATCTACCCTTGTTAAAAAGCAATGATTCCATTTTCCATTGGGTTCTACTGAGGATGGAATTTTGTAAAACCATTTGAAGTATTTTTTATTTTATTTTCCTACATCTTTTCCCTTTTTTTCCATAGTTTTGAGTTTGGAGAGAGCTGGAGTACTGAGCTATAGTCAAAACCACCTTACTTTTCAACTCTTCTTATTCTTCTTCTCAATTCACCTCTTCTTCTAAATCTTCCTTCTACTGGGAATTTTAAAAAATTGGAGAAAGGTTTTTTGTATCCACTAATTTAATATTCCTTGCTTCCTTTTCCTTTTCTAGCTGAGGAGAGGATTGTTGCCTTGACTTTAACTTGATCAAAACTTCTACCACTTGAACTTCATCCTTCTAAGGACTTCTCTAAATTTCCTATCATTTTTCCAAAGATGGAAGTTCATTCGAGGTATTTTTAGATAGGATTTTAAATATTTGAACTAAATCCCTACTTGGAAAACCCACCTTCTTTACCCATTTCTAAAAATTCATAACTTGGGATCGTTTAAAACCATTCTCAGGATAAGAAGCTATCTTATGATTACTTTGATTACATTTAAATCATATAAATTTTAGACCTTAAAAATTAGAATATTGAGTCCATAAACCATGTGATGAAGATAAATGAATGGAGTGATGGAAAGGTTTAGAAAGATCCATAAAAAAAACACCCTGACAAAAATATGAAAAGCCTCCAAGGAATCATCTATTTTCACAAAAACTCCCAACTTACTCACCAACTACTAGAGAAGGCTAGGATATCTCAAGACTAAGGGAAGATTATAAAATATGATCCAAATTGGGGATTTTGAGATAACCATGGTATTCAGATAAAAAAAGGAGCTTAAGGGCATAAAAATACCCCTATTTTCCTAAAAACTAAGGACCATTTGACCACACAAAATCCCTATCATCTTCAAAAAAAATTGAAGTAAAAAAACCCATTAGAAAGAAAAATAAGAGAGGGAGCTTGTAAATATGGCCAGGTTCCAATTGACCATAGTAACAACATATCCCAAGAGGGTTATTTCCCTACACAATGGTTAATCAAAGATCTACTTCCTTTTTACAGACTAATTTCTAAAAATTTTGCATCTAAAATATCCAAAACTGGAGGAGAATCAGGAAAAGGGGGGACATCACCTAAAAAGATAGCTTATATAGGTTTTTTTGAGATAAATCTCCTACTAGATTACCCTATGAATCTTCCATTGACTTTAGAACCTTTGTAGAAAGCTTTTTTGGCTGAATCTAGCTTATAGGAATCAACTTAGGTTTAGAATCAGGGTTAACTTTAAGAAGCATCTCTTTAAAAAAATATCCATAGGTATGAAAAGGGTTAAAAACATTAAAATAAGAGGAAAAAACACTACCGTGGAAGTTCCAAATACCTTCTTTGAGACCATTATTATTTTAATTTATATTAATAATTATTTCAAATATTATAATCCAATTTTAATATTATTAGGTTCTAAATTACATTTTATTGGAGTTAGATACCATAATTTATGGATTCTAATTTAAAAAAAATTGGAATTCAATATAAAAAACTAGATTCTAAAATGTAATAGTGATTAATTTAATGTTTTTTTGTAATTTTTTAATTAATTAAATATATTATTATCTTTTGTAGGATGGACATATTATCTTTCTACACAAGATAAGAATATCAATTTTTTATTCTTAGATAAGTCTTATTATATGTTCTAGAGTTGGTTGACTTATGATGTCATGCCTATAAAATGAAATGGCCAAAACACACACACAAAAATGCCATTTTTTTGAGAATGTATAATGAAAATCATAAAAAATTTGATTACCTAATGAATATCCAAAAATATGGCTCTAGAAATAAAATGTGTCTAGATAACCATACATGCAAAGTGGTCACATGGTCGTTATGCCACCCTACTAGCCCCACTTACTCTAATCAACTTAAAAACTAATAAACAAGCCTATATATTTGAAATTTGGACTTGTGGGATCTATGGACCTAAGGCCAAAAAATGATGTTTGATTAATCAATCTATGCCATCTAAATTTTTATCTTACTAAAAAATGTCTTCGAGTGAATCTAGCCAATCATAGGGCTCAGTTCACACTTAGGGCATAATTAAAGTATAATTTTGAGTTGGATTGAATTTATATAAAATTTAAAAAATAAATGTATTTTATTCCCCATAGGACCCTAAAAGGTATCTAAAATATATCTTTTAATCCCCCTAAGAATGGTGTAACGCATATCTACCTTTAGATCAATTTAAAATTGATTGCTAGATCTAGTCAAAGGTAGGGGATCCTTAGAAAACCTTATAAAAGTCAATAAATAATTAAAAAAACCATTTAATTAAATAATTATATAATTTAAAATAGGGAGGAGGTGTTTTAGGATGACTTTTCTATAGTCATCCCTCCTCTCCCTCTTAAGCCCTAAACAACTACCATTGATGAAGTCTCCAAGATTTTGGTCTAAACTATTTATTTAATTTTTAATTTTATATCATGATAAAAATATGTGTGATTTAATTTTTTAAGTACCTATTTATATGTAAATATTCCAATAGATGTCATTCTCTTATAATTTCTAAAAATATCTCATGAACTTCAAGCTCTAGCAAAGCCATTAATGGCTACTGGCAAGGTTTAATGTAAAAAAATTAGTAAATTTTATTTTTAGTTTCTTAAATTTGAATCATATGTAGAGGGATAAAAAATAATTGGGGTATACTTTTGGGTCACCATGTTATGGGGCTTAGAGGACCCATAATCATCAAACGAGTCTAAAAAGACTTCTTTATGACAAAACCAACATAAATCATAAACCATAGAGTTTTGTGTCCTCAAACCACTTTCATGTAGAATATAATGAAAATTTTAAGGGGAAACCTTTTGGGTCACCCAACCTCTAGGTATCTAGATGGTTTCAAACACTTTCAAAAAAAGGTGTATTCGTAGTTGAAATAGTTCTGGTTTTAGAAAAAAATAAGTTGCAAGTTGAAAACTTTATAAAAGTCAATTTATGAAATTTGATAAGAATTAAAAAATGATAATGAATTTACTAACCATGGGGTTATTTTTAGTGGTATTCAACATAGTTTGACCACCCCCATAATCATAATATATTTAAGTGGGGTTATTGCATGACATAAGCCATGTGGTTTTCTCCCCCTCCCAACCACCAAATGTTTAAACCACTATGCCTAACTACTCTACCCTTAGGCCTAAATATTCTATCAAGATAATAAATAACCCCTTATGGGCTCTAAAAACTTCCATGCAGTCATATGGATGACCTTCAACCATTTTATCAACTCACCCTACATGAAGTGGCATGTGTCCTTCTAGAGGGCCTCTATTTTTTAAAAAATCCCTAGAAAGTGATAATTTATGAAAATTCATATATATTAAATTGGTGTAAAAAAATTATAATTATAAAAACATTAGACTCATAAAATACATAATTTCATACTAAAATTATTCAAAGTCCTCTCAATCACCATTTTATGTGTGAATAAATTAGGTGCAGTGGGGGAATATTATGGAGTATAAGGGTTTTTAGTAGCTAAAATTTATATTTTCTTAAAATTGTACCATAATTAAATTAATTTCTAGATTATCCATAATTTATAGTATAATAAAAAAAATAAATATTTGAAGTGTGTAAAAATTATACAAATGCATCTAGCCTTTCTTCACTACACAAAAATGAATGAAAATTGAAAATTTTTTATGGAGATAAGTTTTATTTTCACTTACCTATAAAAACATAGAGAAATATATGTACAAGTAAAATTTTAAATTTGATATTTTTAGCATAACAAAATCAATTCATTACTTTCATAGTCTAATCCAATTAATAGTAAGGGTAAACAAGAGACAAATAATCACCATGTTATTTTCCAATGAATATTAAAAATTTCTTCCATCAAATACATATTTTCAATTAAATCATTGAAATAACATGACTCTTAAACTATAATATAATTTTTAACAAGTTGGTCTTCAAATAACCTCCACCAGCAACCACAAGGCTATCCAAAGGAGGGTCTTGACTCCATTTTTTCCATCATTAGGTGGCTACCCTAGGCACCTCTGTGCCTAACACTCCAAACTAAAAGCATGTTTACATCATTTATTAAGGTGGAAAAGTTAAAAAAATAAGGTTAGAATGATATCTAAAGATTACCAAGGGTCACTCAATAGGAAACACATCTAGGAGACTCAATTTTATCTACATAAGAGAGGCTTCTAACCCCATATAAGCATACAAGGCAAAAAATGTAATATCAAAAACCAAATGATAAAAAGGCATCCATAACATTTTTATAACAAAAAAGTGGCTTGTTAAAGGACACTAATTATATGGGGATGCCTCGCCCTTATTATACCATCTGTTTTCTATGGGAGAGAATAAGCATAATTGACCATACCAAATAACACATTTCCAAAATAAAAGGCCAAGTGAAAGAGTAAAAGAACATGGGGATGTTTCCTTCTTGTTCTATCATCTCTTTTCCATGGGAGATAATAAGCACAATTGGCCATAATAAACAACATGTATAAGGGCATGGGTATTTTGGTCCTATAAACCACTACCATGACGTTTAATAAAACCATGTAATATGGCATAGGAACCTAGTTCCACCAGCCTACCACTACATAAGTGTGCATAAAAAGAATGTAATTCAAACAAATTTTGACAATATAACTTTGTAATTTTAAGTCAAAAAAAGGCATGAAAAAAAGACAAAAATTTATGAGGGATGTTACATCTTCATGCCAAAATGGGAATTAAAAAAACCACATGGTGTCCATTATCACAACCATGGAAATGTAATCAAAGAAAGAGGGTAATTCAAATGGCCTTACACCTCTTGAAAATTGTAATTAGAGTAAGGAAGAAAAATAATTTTAACATCGATAAAATATCAATAAATTGGGACATGGAAGAATAATTTGGCTTCCCTCTTAGATCCAATCAATAACACCACCTACAAACCTCACAAAATAGTTATCCTCCTTATCTAATCTCCTCCTCTTCTTTATATTTTTATTCTTCACTTATAATTTTCCAAAATTCAAAAAATGAAAACATCCTCTCAAATACATCTTTCCTTCCTAAAATAGGTAAAAATATTTCCTCTAAAATCCAATGGGAAGGTAACATGTGTCCCTTACCATCCCTTTGTACAAGTTCAACAAGTCTCCACTAGCAATAACTTCACTTACAAGCCCATGTGAGAAAGCAAGTACATACCTTATTGATGAACCCACTATCCCTTACCATAAATGGGAACATGTGCTACCTAAAAGTCTTATTTGGCTCCTATAAATACTTTATAACATACCTATAGGTCAAAGGACTTCAAATCAACACAAAATATATGAAAACCACTTCATGTCACCCTCAAAAGGTGGCTCTTCCATTCCATTCGAGTTTTGGGTTAAATGGGGCCATTGAAGTGGCTTCTAAAAAACGTTAAATAATGAAATAAAAGGTAAAATAATACTCCTAAGGTTTATAATAATGAGTGTGAATAGTATTCAAAGGGTTGAATAGTGATAGGAGGGTTAAAGAAGTCTACATTTATGACTAGGTCCACAAAAGATATAAGGAGTGGTTTGGATCATGAAAAGGTGAAGTAAACATGAAACCACTCAACCAATGGTGTGATCATGTTTGATGTAATTCTAGTTACATCTTCATCCTCCACTATCACTTGTAAAAAATTATGCACATGAAGTTCCCTACCTATATACTTGAAGCTGTAAAATGTAACAAGTGCTCTCAATCAATAAAAAATGCACACAAATATCTAAGGAATTATATCTCAATAGTAATAACTCATACCAACTATCTAAAAATATGTATAATAAAATATTTGTTTAATAATAATAGATCTATTAGTATGGAAATATTACACATAATAATGGATGGCCAAAATAATATGAGGAAACTAACATCACCACAAATAGAATAATCATATAATATAAACATATATTATTCTTGTGTAAGAAATCAATAATATCACATAATATATGTATTAGACATAATAGACTAATAACATATCATGTCTCAATATTACATATAACATGTCTCAATAGGATGTGTGCATGATATAAATGATTTAAAAATAAGCACTATGAAAATAGGGGTGTCACATGGTGTCCTTTTTCTTTGGCCCCCTTGATTTTGATTTCTAGATTTGTGTGTTCATTTTGGCATTTTGGCTTCCTTGTGGAGTTTAACTACCACTCTTTCCCCAATAATTTTTGTATAATTTCATGTTGTGAGTTTTTATTGAAGAGTGTGTCAATCGGTTGTGTTGGTTCTTTCTCATTGGATGTTCTTCCTTGGAACATGGGAGTAAGTTATGTGGATTTAGCCGAGATTTTATTTTTTACGTGTTTTCTCATATGGTATGGTGTCTTGTGTGGGGGATATTGGGATTAAATATTTTTTGATAGATTCATTTTCTCAAATAATCATCTCATGTAGATGGTAGAGAATCTTCTCTTGATGGATCAAAGTAAAACCATTAATTTCATTGAAACTCTATTCCATTTATATGCACAAAAGTAAGTAAGAAATGGATTTTAGTAATAGGGTCTCAGATGGAAGGTCAGACATGATATTAGGAATACAAATGGGATAGATTTAAAATCTTATTTGAGCTATCATTGGTTAATATTTATATGATCTAAGATTAGGTGAAAAGTAAACTTGGATATTGCCACTATCTTTACAATCAATCTTCTTTGGGATTTAAAAGGTAAGATCTTGACATAGAATATTTTTGATAATTTTGTGAGGCTCTAATTTGTCCTTGGGTTTGAAGTAAGCTTGGATTTAATTGTTTTGGATTTCCCCAAATGTATATTATTATTTAGTTATGAATATTTTGTTCTCATTACCCTTTTAGTCTTCCAAGAACTTAAAGAGTACTTCATGTCCACATCTACCTATTTAGATAATTTTCTAGGACAATTTCATGTGGAGTGGATGTCTAGGGTTTTCCACCTTCCTTTGATGTTGAAAGTGTATCTTTTACTTTGATTTCAATGAAAATGATCTTGGATAAACCAGTGTCCTAAACTACTTGTTCATATTAGTGTTATTGACATGGGAATTATCAGGTCTATTTTTGGTTGTCGAGGTGGTGACAATTCTTCTCTTTGGGCTAGTGAGGTGTCGATACCTTTGGGGGAAAGTAGTGAATATGTGGTTTTTCCTAATTATAAATTATTCCTTTGGGAGGAATGTGGTTATAATGGTTATGGATACCATATTATTTAGTACAGATTCCTGCTTATTAGTTTTTTATGTATAACTTTGGTTGCCTTTATTTGGCTTGGTTTTTAGTAATCTTGGTTTTGTACCCATTTATGGGTAGTTTGATTTTGTTCCTCATATATTTTATGAGTCCATTTTTAGTGACATTATATATATTATACTTGTATTATGTAAACCATTGAGGTGTGCGTGCGTGTGTGTATGTGAGTGTGTGAAGAACATCTAAAATATATAATTTCACATAAGAAAAATACAATAATGAATACACACACACACACACACATTGATGTATTCATTCTTTCATTGTACTTATATGGAATTTTATATTTTATATGTTATTTGAGAAAGTGTTGTATTTGATTAATTTTTCTATGTGTAATTATATTTCCATTTATTCATGGTTCATTTTTATACAATTTAGAAATACAATTTTAATCTAAAATTTTATTATTTGAATTTCTTCTTCTTGTATCACATTAAATTCATATTTTATAGTTTTTCAAAAATTTCACAAGTTGAGTGAAATTAAATAAATAAATATCATAAAGAGAAACAAATGTAATATGTGGACTTGTTTTCAATGCCACAAAATGGACATGAGTCACTCCATGAACAAAATTCATGGTTGGATACCAACCTTGGGCTCATTATGACACTCACTTTGATTTATTCATTATTACATTGTACTTATATGGAATTTTATATTTTATTTAAGAAAGTGTTGTATTTGATTACTTGTTATATATGTATAATTATATTTCCATTTATTCATAGTTCATTTTTATATAATTTAGAAATACAATTTTAATCTAAAATTTTGTTATTTGAATTTCTTCTACTTTTATCACATTAAATTCATATTTTATAGTTTTATACAAATTTCACAAGTTGACGAAAATTAAATAAATAAAGATCATAAAGAGAAACAAATGTAATATGTGGACTTGTTTTCAATGCCACAAAATGGACATGAGTCACTCCATGAACAAAATTCATGGTTGGATACCATCCTTGCGCTCATTATGTGAATTACATGATATTAATTTAGAATATTTACTAATTTAAAAACCTTAACATGGAAGGACTACTTTAAGTAGGTAATTTTTAATGAAGCTATGGAAAAATTCTAGTACATTTCATTAACATTAGTTTTAGAGTCAATTTTGGCTTCCAATTACAACATTTTTATTGGATTATTATTTTTTGAGGTTGATAGCAAAATTAAGTGACTCTATTTAGTGTCAAAACTATTAAAATAATAATTTTAGTAGATTTTTGGGGGAAAATGTGTGGTAAAGTAATTTTATTAAACATATATTTGTGTTACATAATTCCATTTACAAACACAAAACTCATTTTGACTTTTTAAATTTTTGTTTGGTTTTCTAGGGTATCAATGAGAATCATTTGTTATGTCAATGCATGTGATTTTCTGCTTTGGGGAAAAAATAAAATTTTAGTATAAAATTTTAAATGGGTTTTCATAAAAAATTATTTAATTATATAATTATTGTAGTTGTATAGGTTTTTTATTTTTTACATATTTTTTCAGTATGAAGAGAATGCTTATAATTATAATAATTAACAATCGACTAAAATAATATTTTAAAATCACTTAAAGGTTTTTAATTAATGAAGTTATCAAATATATGTATATAATTTATTATTAATGCATTTTTTCCCTTGTAATGTCATTATGAGTTTTTTTAATCTTTCTTTTATTAATATATTAAGGATAAGGGACCCCAAAATTCTTAATTCCTAATAAAAAATTGTATAATAAATAAAATAATTTTACATGACTATAAGATAATAATATTCCATTTAAATATGTAAGAGCAATATTTTATAAATAATTAATTAGTACATTAAAATAATTGTAATTGTCACTATAAAATTTAACCAAAATTACTTTATTTATATAACTTATTGTAACAAATACAATGAAATACTACTAATATAACTAAATCAAAGTCACTAATTGTTATTTTTTATGTTTCCAAAGAGTGACGTATATTTAGGTGCAACCCCACATGATGTAACCACTTACATAAATGTATGAATATTTTCATATCATAATGTGGTGTTCCATCAAATATCCATCTAGTATAAATCCAAAGAAAAAATATTTTTTTTTGTCACAAACAAAGAATGTTTTCTTTCCTATGAACAACATGTTTCATGTTCCATATAAGACTCTATACTTGTCTAGAACATTATGCATGTATTTTTATGTATATTGGATCAATATTTATTTTCTTTGATCTATAAATTTGCCACTAATTTTACACTGTGATATCCATTATGTAAAATCAAAATATACATTTTGTATCCATTCAAAGTGTTAAATGAAATAATATTGTACTCTTGAGTTCAAGTAATTAAACCACAACCCAATATCAAAATGTTTCCTTATAATCTTTAATAAGTCAACAATAAATGCATGACTGAAGTATTGGTAACATATATATGAAAAACATGTGTGTTTGGTCAATGGTATAAATTTAGTAATCCCTATAACTCTGAACAACACTCCTACTTCCAAGACCAACAAATTCTTTCCAAGTGGAATGATATATGAAATAGTCAACCAATACAAGCATTGTTTTTCAGTACGACAAGTTACTATTATTTTATTAAAATTAATTTCATGCCACCATTGTGATATTTTATGTTAAAAACTAACTTGAAATGAATTTTAAAAATTAATTTGTTTCTAATAAACTCATACTATAAAAAATGTTTAGAGAAAATCAATTTTTCAATAGTACCTGTTAATATAAAAAATGTAACTATTATATATATATATATATATATATATATATATATATATATATATAATAGTTACATTTTTATGAAAATATCTAGCCATCAATAACATTATGTAACAATGCAATTTGAAAAATTATCAAAAAAATTATATAATTAGTGTAAATTCAATTTCATTTATTACTTTGTTCACACTCATCATAGATAAAATAAATTCTTTAAAAAGTTTCGTTACATCATATATATACACATAAGAAAGGTTAGTTGTGTAAACTTTCATTGAAATGATAAAATTTTCCTTAGGTACATCTTTTTTCAATAGGTTGACAACAATATTTTTTGAATAATTAAAATTAATTCCAAGTTCATTCCCAATCACATTCAAATTCTTAATAAATATTTACCCATTTTAATTGTATGCTAAGAATTACAACAAAATAAAGGATACGCCTCCACTTTAGCTAGTAGAAGTAGTTTCATTGAAATTTTTTATATGTTGAAATATATATCAAACATAGATCAACATTTTATTTAAAACTTTACAAAATTAGTTGTTAAAAATTAGGTCAAATATCCTCTTGGTTATATGTGCTCCTTTTTTACTTGGAATGTGTTATTTTTTATAGAATATATTTTTTGAATTAATAATCCTTCTAAGTTGAGAACAAGAAAATACTTTTTCAGAGGCACTAGAAAAAACAATAATATCAAAATTCAATTTTACATTGCATTTAGTTTTGAATGTAATAGTAATATGTTAGTTGATGTTTTACGTACATTCTTAAGAATTTCCACATATTTTACATCATCTCTAGTCAAATATATAAATAATTATTTAATAATTAAATTATTTAATTATTTAAAAATAGAATCAAACTAAAATTAGGAACTAATAAAGTTTTAAATAATTGATAAGTAATAATTAATACATGTTTACAAGCCAAGTGTGAAAATTAGTAGTGCAGGTTTTGATATAGTTTTTTATTTGATATGGTAAATAACTAGGTTTTGAAGGGACCTATAACTAAGAGAGTGAATTATATAAGTTTAAATACGCTAACCAAGGCCAAGAAGACAAAAATATCAAAACAAGTACTTAGAAATGAAAACAGGAAATAAAAACAAACACTGTTCTAGGGAGAAAGTCCCTCCTAAGTATCTTCAGTAGTAGTAGTATCCTTTTTCTGGATGGTTAGTTTGTCTTTTGAATTTGTTATGTTTACCATAGTTTTTAGTTTTGGTATAGTTTTTATGTTTACCATATCCAATTATATATTCTATTGAAGTTCATCTTATTGGTTATATGTGTCATCTAGTTGTTTATTTATCTCTACTTGAGTTGAAGTGGATCACTAATTTAATTGGAATTCACCATTTATTCTATCATATATGCTTAACATTATTTTTAATTTCTTAAAAAATTCTACCAACATTAAATATACAAGTTTAGAATGGGGGTTCAAAATTATTTAGAATGGGTGATTGATCATTGTCAAATGCATGGAGAAGCATAATAACTAGGAAACAGTGGCTATCTTGCCCATTTTTTTCAAAAAAATAAACAAGACACATGATTTACAACTAATAATTTATATTTATCATGGGAAAATACCCAATTCTATTCCTTCACAAAATAATTATGTAATAAAAATAATGCATTAATAAACAAAAGAAAATATTAGTTTAGCCTTGCACCTAGAATACTTCCATGATATATTGTCAAAAGGTGACTACAATTATGACATGGAGATATATGTCAACTTACTACTTGATAATTGATTATGTTAATATATTTCACATGTATATCTTAATTATTTTCAAGCCTATTTTTTTGGTGTACCAGATGTTGTCACTTGGAAGTTCCTTACATCATCAAAAATGTAGAGGTATCAAGGTATTATCCCCTAATATCTTATCCCTCTATGTTTTAATCCGTTTGAGCATCCTATACAACCATATATAGTTTATTAGGTTACTAAGATGATGCCACAAGACAATGTCCCACTTACCCACCAGCCCAGGGGCTTTGTAATATGCACAATCCTCTCTAGGTTATAGATTTTTAGGATGATGCCATGTGGAAACATCTCATTTACCTTCCACCCATAATTTATCAAACATTTTACCATGTTGACATCAATCTTAAGTTAGTAGGATGGTGACATGTGGCTACCTCTGAACAACTGATCCAAGTCTCAAAATTGACTAAGGAAATATCTTAAGAAAACTTTTCATATTTAATATTTCTACTCAGGTCTTACTCCAAACAAGTTGTGACAAATTTTGTGAAGGCCTAAAGGACTTTATAACTTTTGTTTATGAAAAAAAATTCCAAGTGATTTACTTAAAAAACTATTTGACACCTTCCATCTAATGACCTATTCTAAAACTTTATGAACTTTTATTTAATGAGCTTTGATTATAAGGTTTAAATTATCAAAACTTATGTTCATGACATTTTTTCTAATAAATCACAACAGTTATTTTGATGATTAACTAATAAAAGTGAAAACTCTAAGTCTTTAGAACTTTATTTTAGCATAAAATTCCAAACTACTTAGACTCACACATAACTATTGACTGGCTTCACATGCAACTTCCAATTAACTTATACCGAAAGACATGAAGGTAAAACTATATGGGAAAATATGCTAAGTAAAATACTTAGAAATTTTTGATGAAATTGAGAAAAACCTCAAGGTTTTAAATCAAACATAGGATTAAAAAGTCTTAAATTTGAATTGACTAAGGATTAAAGGCATCTAAATAGCTAAGGTGGCAATTCAAATGCAAAATCTTAGGGGAAAACTTATTCATACCTATTTTCAAGCCTTAACCACACCAAAGGATTCAATGATAATTATATTGTTATTCCAATAATAGTTCATATTTCAATAGTTGCTTCCTAATCAACCCCAAACAAGCCAAACTTATGAGAATATTCATAAAATAATAAAAGGAAGAGATATACTCAGTCTCAATAACTTTTCCTTAACAAAGATATAAATTAAATTTCTTAGACTTTTATTAGATCATCCTTAAAGGCTAAGGGTTCTTCAATTCTAAACTGACTCTCTCCCTAATGTACAAATCCATAAATCATAACCCAATATTACTCAATCATACTGCAAAATTTGAGAGGCCCAAATTAGGATTCTACCTTGCTAAATTAAAAGAAAAGAACCAAGTTTAATAAAAATTTCATTTATTTGATGGTTTCATTCAAATTATTACAAGTTAAGGAAATCAAATCCAACCTTAAATTTGAAATATAGATATTTCTCATTATATATCCAAGCTCTAATTAAATTATCTTTTTTTAAAAGCTAGTCTTGGTATAGAGAAGGTCCACATCAAATGGCTTACACAAGCTTCATGGAGAACCTTTCTCACAAGACATAAACTTACCATAATAAATTTAGTATTCATGTGAGGCTTATAAGCTATGTTATTGTTCAAAATAACACATTCACATTAATTTTTTGAGTTTCACTCATATTTAAATATACTCAATCAATTTTGATATAAAACACAGATGAGTGAAAGAGAGATGTAAGCATATTTTGTAGGCTTATCTCAAGTAGGATTAAATAGTATGCCATATATATCTAAATAATTTATAAATATTATTATCTTTTAATGCAAAATATTAGTTATATAACTAAGTAATCCTCTTTTTACATAAGTTTAATCCAATAATTTGCATCACCTGATAGTTACAAGGATAAACATAATGCTTATTTGATAAATTGCTCAAAACAAGATTGAGGCAAGTGAAGAAAACTATCAATATATATTAAAAATAAAAATAGGCTTAGTAGTATTTTATTTCAAAATTAATCCTTCCCAATGGCCTAAATATGAATTTAATATCATTTAGTTATATCTTAGTTTATAAAAGAGGTTCAATTAGAGAGATAAAAGTTTTTTTCCACAACTAGGTCATTTCACAAAAAAATATCTTTCAAAGAATATTATAAGCAGGATGACTGCTATTGATATTTATCAATAAAAAATATGTCATTCATATTTTATAATATTTTACAAGTAGGATGGATACCAAACATAATGATACATAAAATTTCATCTAATTATTTATATTACCAAAAGGCACATCTCTTGGCCTATTTTAATAATGAAAGAACAATTTGTCTTCAACAATGTTCTAAGTCCACTCCAATCATTTATTGGCCAATGGAAAGAAGGATCATAACCTAACCTTTTATCATCATAAAACTATTTCTCTAGACACCCCTGATCTGGAGACTCCTAACTCTAAGCATGTTTACATCACTTGGTAAAGGTAATGGTGTTTTAACACAAGGAAGAGACCATGCACCAACTACATTCCTATTCCCATTTCTCACACAAAGAGACTCCCAATCCAAAATATAATAAAAAAACATTTAAATGATCATTTAAGTGAAACTTAAGAATTCATAAATTCAATATCAACAAGATGCTTTCATAACATAACAACACCCACTACTTGATTAGATTAGAAAGAAGACATCTCACTCTATTGATTTTATCCAATGGTCATTGGAGGGTTAATAAATCTACACCACCATTCTCATCATGGGATGGATTATCAATCTACCATAGTGACATTCATGGGAGGGTCAAACATTATACCACCATGCCAACATAGGAGGGCTTGACATTATACTACCATGAAGATTATTCTCATAGAAAACCACCATGTAGAGTCATAATAACATCATGCATTCAAAATAAGAAAGATGTAACATATAATTAACATGGAGGAACACCCTTTACCCAAAGAACAAAATAAACAATGCATTACATGATGGCCAATGCACAACCATGATCAAGACAGTAAAAATAGGAAGAATAAACCAATTGGTATTATTCTCCTTAAAATTAAATTATCAAAAAGAGATTAAAACCATTCCATTCTAAGTGAAATGTAAAAAATATAAATTGATAGGAAGCCCATAGATCAACCTCTAAACCACCTGGGTGCTATCCCTCAGTTGTCTAGGCTCAACTCTCCTAATGCATTCCTTCTATCTACTCCTCTTTATATTGTGTTACATCTCATTCTTTTACAACTTGAAAAAATAACACAAATAAATGATATCAACTTATATATAAATATGTCCCTAAATAAGCTAACAACCTTCATTTTTTTGGCAATGCCTCATTAAGGTATGCTTTTTTCCATGCTCAATTAAGGTGTATGGTATATCTTACATATTTATATGATTTTTTCCATGAGTATATTATCTCTTTTCCCAATTTATCTTAGTACTAAGTAAATCAAAGTAAGATCAAATAATCAACTACTAGACATTCTAGATGTTGGCTACAAGATCTTTATATCAAGAAATAACAAGTTTCACCAACCATGATTAAAGGCTAGCCATATAATAAAATGATTCATCTACTAGGTGGTGGATTAGATAATTGAATAATTATCATGGTTTTTTAAGAATGTTTAAACCTAATTAGTGATATAAACATGCTTATCATATTCTCTTTCCTTCATTAGCACTTTTCCTATTCCTACACACTCCATGTACACATCAAATTCCTCTAACCTAATAGCCGAATCTATAGAATTTGATCAAATAGGGAACTAAATTAATTATCCATATTTAATTATTCATTTAATATCAATCATACACATATATAATTTCATATTATCCAATTCATAAATAATTATCCATTTCACAAACTTAGGAGTAATAATTCAATCATGATTTAAGTCAATATATCTCATAGACATAATCAAATTTCATAAAGAAACATTATGTAAATGAAATATAAGAATCATAATTTCATAAGTAAATCAAGATATGATTGATAATAGGTATTTTTCATGGTTTACAACACATGGAATCCTTCATAAATCCTTACATGTCTCAGCTAAACATGACTTCACAATATAAGTTAATAACCATAATATATAAGTCATGGTTTCATAATAATATTTGTCGAAGGTTGGCACTAAGTAAAATGGGGCCTTAAATTCCCCTCCACTGATTAATACTTACATATTAAAGTCACTAAAAGAGGTAAGGATACTGAAACCTTAAAGGTACAACATCTTCCCAGGTTATTTTAAATTTGTCATATTTGTCCCATCAACCTAATCCACATCTCTACCTCAAAGTTCTAGTGTTTTTTGCATTAAAATATTGATGGGATCAAAGGTCATAGACCTATTGGTCTCAAAATACAAGGATATCCAATCTAAAAAATTATAAACATCATCAACTTACTATATCAAAATAAAAACATGAAATTCATCGTGAACATGAGATAGGCTAGGTTGTAAGTCTAATCTATAAAATACTAGGCCAATGGTCTATAAGACCTCAAATGATCCAATAAAATTATGTATCAAATTAAATAATTTTCCATAATGGATGAGTATATTTTTGGGCCTTACTCTCAATAAAAGTTTTTCACCAACATTAAAATGTTGATCAAATATCTTTACATCAGCATACCTTTTTTACTGATCTCTTACAATCTCAATATCTTTCCATATTTTACCCGCTTAACACTCTATGTATTTCATCATGGTAGGGCCAATCATGAATACATCCTTGATTTAGTACTAACTCAATGGGGTTCTATAGGTTCAACCATACAAGGCCTATAAAGGTGACATCTAAATAGAAATAGGATAGCTATTATTATAATCAAATACGACAAAATACAAATAGTATTTTGAATAGGATTGTTGGTCCATCATATACATATGCAACATGTATTCAAATAATTAATTGACTCTTTCAATCTATTCATAAGTCTTGGGATGGTAATAATTACTAAAACTAAGATATGTTCTCAATGCCTTCTATAACAAATTCTAGAACTGAGAAGTATACACTAGACTTCTATTTGAGATGATCTTGCATAGAATCCCATGCAATCTAACAGTGTCATCCAAGAATGCCTTTTCAAATCAATTGTAATTATAGGTAGTCTTCATAGGATAAAAGTGAGCTAATTTGGTCAACTTATCCATAGTGACCATGATTGCATCATGGTGATAATTTGAGGTTAGTAAGCCCACAATAAAATCCATGGAAATAGTGTCCCATATCCATTTTGAAATCTCATGAGGATATAAAAATCCTTTTAGATGTTTATGATAAAATTTTTCCCTCTATCATTCTAGATAATGAGATATAAAATTAGTGATGTCATGCCTCAGACTGGCCCAATGATATAATTTCCTCAACTTAACACGCATTTTATTCACCCTAGGGTGTGCTTGGTAAGGAGTTATATGTGACTCAGACAAAATCAGCTCACACAAGCCACATATTGAAGGTACATAGATAAACCCTTTATGACACAATAATTGATAAGGCTCAAGGTAATAGGCATCAAATTTGATTTTTAAATTCAAACCAAAATCTAGTAAATGTCTTACTTCTTTATAGAAGTTATCCTTTGGAACCTGCTCCAAAATGACTTCTCAAGTTAGTTCAAAAACTCATTGCTACCAACCCATGGAATCTTTTTCTCAAAGAATAAATTACTACATTTTAATTTCATTTAATGTAAATAATATTAAAATCATATTCACATAATAATTTCAAATAGTGTTTTTGTTGTGCATTGAGTTTAAGCTAATTAAATAGATGATGCAGACTTAAGTGTTCAGTCTTAAGTACAAAATGACAACCAAGTAAAAAGTGTTCCTACCTTAAACAAGCATGAATTATTTATATAAATTCCATAACATTCATGGGTTATCTCATCTCATAATCTTTGAGTTTCTTATATTTAAATGCTATCATTCTATCTTCTTTCATGAGTATAACTCCTAATCCTTCCTTCGATGTAACAATATAAATAATGAATTATCTTGTAGGATTAGGCACACCTAAAATTGACACATCTATGAATACTCTTTTAAAAACTAAAAATATTCCTCACAATTTTATATCCAAACAAACTTGGCCCCTTTTTTCTAAAGTGAAGTGATGGGATTCACAATCTGAGATAAATTCTCAACAAAGTGTCTATAATATCCTATTAATCCCTTGAAGCTATGAACTTGAACAACATTAAAGGGTGTTTCCCATTCCATAATGACACAAATCTTGGGAGGGTCCACAAATATTCCTTCTCCTAAAATGATATGCCCAAGGTATTGTACCTTAGGTTACATAAAATCACACTTTTCTAAGTTTCCAAACAACTATTTTTTCCCTTAATACCTGTAGGACCTACCTCAAATGGTACTCATGTTCTTCTTCATTTTGTGAGTAGATTAAAATTTCATGAGTAAAAAATAACACAAATCAATCTAGAAAGGAGAAAAATAATCTATTCATAACAATCATGAATATTATTTAGGCATTTATCAACCCAAAAAATACAACTAGAAATTCATATGTACATACCACATTTGAAACACAATTTTATGAATATCAAGTTTTGTAATACAAAAATAATGGTATATATATTTTAGATCTATCTTAGATAACACCTTGGATCTCCATATTTGATCAAATAAGTCATAAATTTTAGGCAAGGGTTAATGACTCTTGATTGTAAACTTATTCAATTAGAAATAATCTAAACACAATTGAAGGGATCCATCCTTTTTATTCATGCATATGAATGGTGATCCCCATGGTGACACACTTGGATGAATAAGATATTTCCCCAAAATATTATCAAGATACAACTTAATTTCACACAATTCATGGGTGGTCATTTGATATGGTGATTTTTAGATGGGCTCCACCATAGGTACTAAATCAATATGGAAATTAATCTCCCACAAAGAGAGCATACCTAGTAATCCAGTTGGAAACACATCAATAAATTCCCACAAAATAACATGGTCATCCATATAACCCTTATCTAACTCATCTGACCTATCAGGATTGCATTGTTATTCATCTTCTTCTAAAAAAATCACAAAAAACCAAAGTTAGTCTATAACATAAAAATCAAAAACATTGAGATAATTCTGATGGGAACATCATACCCACCATTTACATGAACTTGATTGATTATGTGTGTGTACTCATGGTATAATTTTAATCATATATATTTTTTGATAGCCATATTTACATATTTTATATTTGGATTTTATCAAACCCTAGTGTCTTACAAATTTGCATTGATTATATAGATCCTAGTCTTACCTATACCTTTAAAGTTAATTTGTTTCATACATGTTACATTTACTGGCATATATTACTAGAGTATTTACATACATTTAGGGCATGAAATTCCACCACATACACATAGGTATCCCAATCAAATGATTTATCCATCTGGGTACTGTATCATCCATGTCTAATGTTACATTACATTTACATTATTCTATAATTTAAATTAGTGCTACATGTGTGCCTTGTGTTATTACATTGATTGGGCCCATATGACCTACACATTTTTTTTACATATTTTCACATCATAAATATCAGAATTGATATTTTTTTATCAAATTTTTGGTTAAGTGGTGTATTAGCTATAATTAAGATAAAATGAAGAGAAAGATATAAAATATTGTAAAAATAGTTTGCAACTAGTAGAATATAAGCAAAGTAATGAAGAATATGAAGTAAAAATGAATGAAATAATTATAAAAATGAAAAACACAAGAGGAATTATGAGACATAATTGTGTGTGTGTGTGTGTGTGTGTGTGTGTGTGTGTGTGTATGTATGTATATATATATATATATATATATATATATATATATGTATGTATATATATGTATATATATATGTATATATATGTATGTACATATATATATGTATATATATATATTTATATATATCTATATATATATACATATATATATATGTATATATATATATGTATATGTATATATGTATATGTATATATATATATATATATATGTATGTATATGTATATGTATATGTATATGTATATATATGTATATGTATATGTATATATATATGTATATGTATATGTATGTATATATATATATGTATGTATATATATATATATATATATATATATATATATATATATATATATATATATATCTGTGTGTGTGTGTGTGTGTGTGTGTGTGTGTGTGTGTGTGTGTATCTATGTGTGTGTGTGTGTGGAATATGAATGACTAACAAACAACTAGAATGAATCAACTCGTGCAAATTTTTCATGTGATATAGGAATTATGACTACAACTACTCAGGGTCAAGATCATCTAATAGGGGGAAGGATCACCTAAAACTATTATCCTCTAATAGTTTGTTTTATCCTATATATGAAATAATATAAATTAGGGAAAAATCACATGTACTTACCTAAAACATTCATGTGTGTGGAAATTTGAAATGACTTCTTCAGAATTAAAACCTTCAAAGATAAATGGGGGAGTGTAAAGGCCTGAGCTAACCTAAATCATCCCCATAATTAATAATTTATTCCTATGTTTTTAATAATCCAAAGAGGGAAATCAAGCCCATGTATTTCTCCCACTTAGAGTATTCAAAATTATTCTCCTTTTTATACATTGAATCTAGAGATGGCTAAAATACTTGATAATGATTTTCTTTGAGCTAGATATAATAGGATTTTTAATTGTCTAACGACTTCTTAAAATGATTATAATCATAATTTTGAAGAATAGGGATTCTTTACTCAGTGTATAATCATGTAAGTGTGCCTTAATATTTAAATCTCCTAGTGATTTCCAAATGTTAAAATAAAGTGACTTAGATGCACATTTATAGCAATGCAAAAGTTAAAATCCTCACGCTACCGATCCTAAAAACATATACCAACCTATAAGGGAGGGTATAAATTTAAAAATTAGTCATTGATAAGGTAAAGGATAAGATCAACCTATAAGGGTCATGATCAACTACCACTATTTACCCATACTGGTTAATTTTATCTTGAAGGATAACATGTGAAATTTTAGATCTTGGATGTTCGTACATATTCTTAAAGTGGCTTTTATCAATTATGAGTTTTTTTATATGTGTAATATATAAACTTAGAAATGGATAGGTCTATATAGGTACTTAGTGTAAATCAGGAATCCAAGAGAGGTTAGTCAATTATTAGTGAATAAATCCAAAACAACTTGAAGACATAACTAGTCAAGCCCAATCCTGAAGGTGAGCTAGGATAATCAAACAATAAATGCAAATTATAAGGATAAAAATAACACTTTTATCTCCCCTGAAGATGTGCTTAAAAATCAATCTAAAATAGTTTGATCTTAGATTGTAGATGTATAAGTATTAATCAATGATTAAATTCTTGTGTGGGGAACACCTATCCTTGTTTGAACTTGTTGTCTTTGGCTTGGCATGAGAGAGGGAGAGAAAATTGGTGAAGATTCTTGGAATAATCTAGTAGAGTAAGTTTACATTAGGAAGCTTGATGAAATGAGAGGTAAGAGGGTTTTATTTATAGATTCCTTAAACTAATATGGACTATTCATCTCATATTAAGATGGAGGGTTGAGGATAAATCATTAAATCCATGATTACACCTTTGTAGTGTGTAAGATATTCCCTTTAAGGCATTTTGGAGTATCGAAGGAAAATTTGAAAAAAGTGCAATCATTTATCCTATTGAATGTATATGATGGGTTTAAGAGATGTAATAGTGTGTTTAAGTGGCCATGTCATAAGCCAGCTTGACCACACTCCAATCCATTCCATTGAATTGCCCATATGACATTCACATATGTGAGGCCATAATTCAATTTTATATTTTATAAAAATAAGATAATTCAAATCCATGGAATTTTCCATGAGAGGAATGACTAGGATAATTAGTCAAGCTGATTAATTGTCAATTATATGAAAGCTAAAGTGTGAAATGTTTCTTTGATAATAAAGAATTCACTTATTTATCTTTGGAAGACACTTATAAAGGGTTTATTATAATAAGGATGAATTATATAAGATAAATGAAAAAAGGTAATCCATTACCACAATTAGGGATGTATTGATATGATTTAGGTTTAAAATGGTAGTTGTGTTGGTAAATTAGGTCCATTTGAAATTTTTTGGTTAAATATGCATGCGATTGTGGAAATTTGTTTTGAATGTAGTTTAGAAATGTAAGTGGTTAAAATGAAGTGTTTACATTTTATCCCTATTTGAGAAGGTGTTTGTGAGACACTAGGAATAATAATGTATTTTCAAAGATTAAAAATAAAAAATTGATAATGCTTGAATAATTATGTCTTCACTCTTATCTTTTTAAAATTTTATGAGTTGGTACACTCATAATGATGCCCCAAATGGATCTTTTGTTAGCCCTGGATGCCCCTTTGAGGGTACAATTGGGGAAGAATTTGAAATAAATGGGCCCTCAAAAAAATATAATAAGAAACAATATTTGATCATAATTATGTGCCCTAGTAGAGTGGATTTGATCATGGATACAAGAAACTACCATAATAGGGAAAATTTGGTCATTAATCAGGCTTAATAGTTTACCCCAATAGGGAAGATTTCCATTTTGATAAATGATAATTTGGCATTTGATGTATTAACTAGGGTATAATAAACAAGGAGAGATATTCCTTCAACATCACTAATTATACTTCCAACATCTTGATTTTTAATATAGAAATGAATGATATGTACTATGATATAAAACACCATGATGACCAAGCTATAATGTGCATAAGGACCAACCCATAATCCAATAGATAGATAAAAACAATGTACTAATGATATAAATCATGATGATAATGTTATCAAGGGCCAATGGATGGAATCAAGTAAAACTAATTAGTAGGAAGCACCATGCCAATGGCCCTACCAACATAATGGACTGAGTTAAGGTGATAATAGAAAAAGGAAATAAACAATCAATGTCAAGAAACAAGAAAACACAAATTGAAAGAAAATAAACAAAAATCATCCAATTTATAATATAAATTCACCAAGAATAATCAAAGATAAACATGATGAACCATCAAAAAAACACACCATAAGCATTTATGTGAATGATTTGTGCACATGTAAATGTATAGTGTTACTCTTGGGTACTTTTCCCCAAATCTCTTGAGGATAATTGGTATGACAAGACAACAACCTCCATGGAAGGGAGAATAGAATAAAAATGAATAGGTGGATGAGCTAACTCCAAATGCCCCATTGCAAGTGGATGCTACCTATATAGTCCTAAGGACTTTAGGCTAAATGTATTTGTTTGAGGGAAATGGGATAAAATAAAAATGATGAAAAGTAAGAGAATTGATTGAAAAGTAAATGGGAAAAGGCAAACTCAAAAAATAGTGATAAATTTTTGGGAAATAAATTGGTATCAAGGAATAATCAATAAGATTGTCCTAGTTGACTTGGGATGTCCCATACATCCAAATATTGCCTTCATAGTCCATGTGGACCTAAGGCTGATGTACTTCTCCCAAAAATGAGAGTGAACATGATTTGGAAATGGTAAAGGAAAATGGAATTGGTCATAATTGGATAAGGGGTTCCCACCTCATAAACAAGGTAAATTATGTCATTCAACATAGAGGTAAAGGCCACTGGTGAACATGATGACAAAGAAAATAGAAATTTTGTGGTTTAATATCCCTTATGGAGATTTTAAACCCCTTTTTGAAACTTTTTGAGTTTTAAGTTATTTTTGGGATTTTTAAAATTTTAGGGTTTTTGAAATCTCAACTCAATAGAGGATTACAAGATATAGAATGGTCTAGCTCATAAAATGGTCATAATATGGCTTAGGTTGATCTTAAAATGGTAAAATTTTGGCTTATATTACTCAAAAAATCATGAGAGAATGGAAAATTGGTGATCGAGCTAACCTCATAAAATTGAGCATTGCCTACATAGTCTAAATAGACCTCATGTCAATGTAGTTTAAACTTAGAATAAACTACTTTGAACCAATAATAGGGTTGACAACATGAATTTCATATGAATGGCATAAGAATAGAATGAATCTTATAATATTTAATCAAGAGATAAAATATTTAGTTTTTAAGACCATTATTTAGGAGATTCATGTGTAAGCTAATCTGAGATACTATTCATCTTATATGTGTTGATGGTTACCAAATCTAAATAATATGTTAGAAACATTTCTATGAATATGGAATATAGAATCATCTATTACACTAGTAAACCAAAATCAAGGTCAAAGATTTGTAATGGTATAAGGGGATAATATCAAGTTAGACTGACTCAATGTGAAATGGGATGAAAGGGAAGTGGTTTTAGGTTGTACTTCTAAGCATGGGTACTGATAGACAATGTTCAAGAAAATTAAGTGTAAAAATGCTTTATATCTATAATTTTATCTTCTTCATCTGATGTAGCTAATATGTATTCTCTAAGTTCATAATTTTCTATTATGATAAATGGACCTAACCAATTAGGCCTAAATTTACCCTTATTTTTGTGGGTGGTATTAGTATTCTTTTGATTTTATTTTAGAACAAGGTCTCTAAGTTCAAAGTCTATATGATTGATACACTTTTTGTAGCTATGGTATAACCTATTTTGATAGGATTGAATATTATTCAAAGTAGATACCCTATTTTCATGAAATATGTATAATTCCTATGATTGAGAAACTATATATTTTTCATCATCAATGATGTTATTTATTGAGATGCATAATGAGGGTAACTAGATATAGGTATGAAGAATAGATTCCATACCATAAACAAGGGAGTACAAGTTTGATATTTTGGGGTATGGGTATTGGTATGGTATACACATAGGGTGGGTAATAATTAAAAATGCCAACCATGGCCAAAAGCATTAATAGTCTTTTTTAGAATTTGGATTAGGGTTTTGTTAAATTCTTCTACCTAACTATTGCTTTGAGGAAAATAAGTAGAGGAAAAGTGTTGGGTGATTTTTTAATTGGAAAGGAGAGATTTGATGTCCTTATTTTATAAGGAGACACAATTATTATAAATGAGATCAAAGGGAATGCTAAAGAGATAAATGAGATGGCTGAGGAAAAATTTGGATATCTTCTTACATATTACATAAGTGATGGGATTGGCTTCAACCCATTTAGTAAAGTATTTATTTATAGTTAGGATATGTTTATGGTCATATGATGAAGTTAGATTGATTTTACCTATGAGATCAAGTTACCATGTGTAAAATGGCCATGGAGTAGTGAGAATTTTAAGCAACAAAGCTAGTGGATGAATGAGACTGGCATGCTTTTAACAAGCCACACACATTTTTACATATGCACACACATTGGCTTCTATAGTGGGCCAGTAATACCTCTTATGTAGAAGTTTCTTAGAAAAGACAACACCGCCAATGTGGCCCCCAAAAATATCTTTATGTACTTATTTAAGTGTTAATATGGACTCTACAAAAGAAAAATAATGAAGTAGAGTTACATCATATCATCCATGATAAAGAGTGGTAGAAAGAATGGTATAATGAGAAGTGGAATGGACGAAGGTTTTTTGTTTTTTATGAGAAATATTGGAAGGAATAAGGTTGTCATGGATGTAGGCATATATGGAAAAGTACCAATGTGAGCTATGACCAATAATATCACATACCATTTCAAATTTTGAATGTTCATGAGATAGCTATAAAATATGTTTAATAAGAAACTAGTAATCAATGACGTGATCTTCAATTTCTAAGAGGGAACCAATTATCTCTATTGCATTGATAGTTATGTTACTAGCTCTTCAAATTTGTTAAAATTGAATGTGATAAAATTTATATTTCATATTATCCACCAATGTCTTGTATGGAATGAGTTTATCATCTTTGGTTTGGTACTACTCTATCACTTGGTTAATAATCAGCTGAGAGTCTTCATGAACATGTAAATTCTTGATGTTCTATTATACTACTAGATGAAAGCCTATAATGAGTGCTTCATATTCTATAATATTTTTGGTACAAGTGAAACCAATGTGAAATTTCTTAGGAATGAGATTCCCCTATGGTTTAATGAATATAATATTGACTCTTAATCTATGAGAAGTGTAGGAACCATTAAAATAAAGGGTCTAGTATTAAGGCATAGAAGAAGTGTTGTTGAGAGTCATGATTGACTTATCAAGAAAGTTGAAAATAAGTGGCTTTGTTTTTGATAGGGGTGGTTCATCAAAATTATATATAATTTCCTTCCCCTTAATGAATTTTTGATGAATGTATTCAATTCAAATTCACTCACTAGCACAATCCACTTAGCCATATGACTAGTTAAAGCTACACTGGAAAGTAAATACTTGAGAGGGTCCAATTAGTAATTGATAATAGTCATGTTGTTAAGGATATAATGGCAAAAATTTTAAGCTAAAAATACCATGGTTAATTAGGATTTCTCAATAAAGTTGTATTTATGTTCATATGAAACCAATGTGTGGCTTAGATAGTACACTTCTCATTCTTTCCCTTGATCATTTTGTTGTTTTAGGAGTGCCTCCAAGGCATAGTCAATTACTAAGATATAAATAAGTATCAGTTTCCACATTCAGGCAAATATAAAATAGGTGGATTGGACAAATATTATTTTAGTTGTCTAAAGGCATGTTAATAATCTATATTCCATTAGAAGGTGGTGCCTTTATTTAGAATATGAGTGAAGGGATGGAATTTTTATGCCAAATAAGAAATAAATATTTTGATAGACTAGATTTTTCAATGCAATGTATAAATCTATTTGATATTTAAGGGTGGAGACATTTTTTTAATGTCCTCAAATTTGGCTAGGTTAAGTTCAATGCCTTGATGAGAGACAATAAAACCTATTAATTTTCCTAAAGTGACACAAAATATGCACTTTTTAGGGTTAATCCTAACCTTATATTCATAAATCATTTTGTAGATTCTTCATAATACACCTAGATATCCTAATTTTCTCTTATATTTTCCAAATATATCATCCACATAGTCTTTAACAATATGATGCATCATGTCATGAAAAATGATAATCATGGCATGTTGGTATGTAACATCAATATTGTTGAGGTTAAATGGCTCACTTGATAATAAAATATTCCCCATGGAGTGGTGAATGATGTCTTATGTTGGTCTTATGTTATAATTTTAATCTAATTATATCTTAAGAAACCATCTATGAGATATATCATCTCCTTCCCAATCATGAAATCGACAATCATATCAACATTTGGCAAAGGAAAATCATCCTTTGGGGATGCTTTATTGATATCTATAAAGTTAATACATAATATGATTCCTTATGACATATTATTGACTAGAACTATATTAGATATCCACTTTGAATAATCAATATAATGAATGTATCCTACCTCTAGTAGTTTTTACAATTCTTTTTTGACAAGAATTTTTATGTAAGGGTTTATTTTTCTCAATTTATATTTGATGGGATTGGCATTAGTATATACAACAAGGTGATGCACAACCAAGGTGGGGTCCAAGCATAGTATATCTAAATAAAACCATGTAAAAATATCAACAAACTCCCAAAGGAGGGAAGTACAGACTTCACATTCCTCATTAGTGAGGGATGATCCAAGTTTGATCTATTTGGTATCATCAAGTGTTCCAATATTAATTTTAGTGATGTCCTCCATGAGTACTATGGAACCATCTTCTAAAATAGTTGCTAAAGTGGTAAAATGGTCTTCATCTTCATTTATTGGGTTGATGGTTCATTAAATTATCCCAATAAGGAAGAGTCTAAATCCCCTAGATATATAAAATTCCATTCATCAAATGAATTTAGACAATCTTGAACTAATTGATCAAATGTTTGTTACTATTTTGAACTGATTCTAGAATGGGAGGAGGTTTTATAACTAGAAGAAGCCTATGCTTCATTTGAGAGAGGGTGAACTTCCCTATCCAATGGCACCTAAAATAGGTTTTCACCATGGGACTTATTTTTATCTTTACTTTACCCTAGTCCAAAAGTGCCTCAAGGATGTTTTCACATTGTAACCTCAATGTTCTATTTTCCTTCTTTCTTTATTTGTGACCAAAGAATTTCACCTACTCTCTAAAATAGGAATAGGTTCTAGTGTAATGACAAATCCATAATTATTATCACCAGGTACAACATTATCTCTAAATACCATGAATTTATAGATTACCTCATTATTTTGAAAATTATCTAATGGTATGTAAGATTCTTATAGGTCTAGGTTGATTAATTGGGGGTGACAGAGGAAAAGAGGGGGTTAAGATGGTATAAATGGAGTTTGAGGAAAATAGATTGGTATCAACTAATTCATTGTATATGTTTTAATAGGAATCTATATCATTTTCATCATTGTTCACATTACTTAATAAATTAGAAACACTCTCGATACCGATGGGGTCACCCCTAAATAGTTTATATCTAATACCTTTAGTTCCTTTGTGTTTAGAAATAAATATCAAATTAATTTATCCTTATTGTTTTTCCCTCAATCCTTTCCCCTTATAGTCTTGGTTATCCATTATTTGGTTTATAATATGATATTTGTTATTTTAGTAATAGGTAGAGAAGTCTTCATTATATAACTATTTTAACTTTTTAGGACTTAATGAATGTAAATCTTAGGTTGCTAAAGGTATGAGTAAAATAAACTAGGGTAGAGATATGCAATAAAAATAAACACTTATTTGTAATATAATTGACTTAATTTTACCTTTCTATAAATAAATAAATAAGTACTTATCTAAAAAATGACTAAAATGTGAGGTCTATAGACTATAAACTAAGACAAAGGCTAATCTGAGTGTCACAAAAAAGATCCAGGTGTTAAAACCCTTCCTAAATAATAGATCTCTAATTGGATATTAATGTTATGTGGTACTAGTGTTCCTATTTTGGCACTAGTATCCTCTATGTGGAGCTATTATGAGCTTCATAGTGCACTTGTGTTTGGGTCTTCCAAGCATCTTCTTGTGCAAATGAGTTATGAATCTCTGTAGATGACCTATTTTGACTAATTTTATGTGTAAACACTAAACATCCATGTTACTCAGGTATCACATTGGAAAAATTAGTATAATGTGTTATAAGTGGGGTAGTATGGACATCCTCAACACCCCACTATGATTAGAGTTTCCTACATACGAATACTCTAAAGAGGAATCAAGTCTGATGAAGTTATCCTTACCTAAGTGTTAGTGCAAGTGATTTGAATGTGCTTGATACTAGAAACTTGAGTAATATAAGTATAGGAATGATGTAGATAGTTGTATACATAACCTTGATTATGAAAAAATTGTTTTGAGTGTGTGTAATTTTCATATGATTTCCATCTAGTAGTTAAAAGGTTGAAAGTCATGTATTTATATTATTCTAGTGCTTTTGCATGTCTTAAAAGAGCTATATTCTAATCCTAGGGGTTTGCTTATTTGGAAATATATATGTTGGTAGTAAAAAGAGGGAAAGGTACAATAACACCAAAACTAGGGCACTAATTCCATGGGGTGTTACTATCCCTATTATGGTGCTAGTGTCTAAGTGGAATAACCTAAGGCACTAAGGGCTAGGATGTCAAATTGAGGGTCTAGTACTAATTTAGGGATGCCTAGGGATGTGTGTGTCATACATAAAGGCTAGATAAGTGACTAAATAGGTAATAAGATAGGTCTAGGGATAAGTTAGGGACGAATGGCCTCAATTAACACCACTAACACTTAAGTGTCATTTTTAGGTGATTACATTACCCCCCCTCTCTTTATTATAGAAATTGAAAAAAGAAAAATGACTAAGATAAAGGAAAAAGAAGCATGCTTAGACTTACCTCAGAGGAAAATCCCATGAATCTAGATCTAAGTATGTGAACCATGCTCCATTGTGTATCCTACAAATGAAACGTGCATAAATCAGTCCTTACTTAAGAAATATCAAAAGTAAAGGAAAATTGAGTAAAGAGATAAGAGAGATGAAAGGAATGAATACACCTCATTGGGTATGTAAAATAATGCATAAACATGTTGACAACCTATGTGTGTTTAGATAGTGATTAATTGATGAATAACTTGGACTGAGTTGATGGATAACTTAATCCCTATGTGTGCATGTCACAAGAACTCAATCCAATTTTGACTCCATTATTTCCCACCCTTGCTTGGTGGATCACGACCTATAAATAGATTGGATTGGAATGATGGTGTGTCCAACCCTCTCATGTATGTGGCTCAAGAACTCAATTATACTATTAATACCCATGTGTAGTAGATTCATCTAAAACTAAAATTGCACAATGTAAATGGAGATGTGTAGCTATGTATATTGGCTCTACAACCAATTGGGAATATTAGGTGGCTCTAGACCACTTAGGAATGCAAACAATGAAAATGGAGTAAGGCATGAATCTAGTGTGCAACCCATAACATTGTGTCTAGTGTGAATAACATAGAAAATGACATGAAGTTTATCATTCCATTTGATCAACCAGTGTATAAGTAAGCATACGAAAATAATGTTATGTGCACATGCCACCAAATCTAATATTTGAGTATATAGTTGTTGGATTGAGTTGTAATAATCTATATCTAAGAATCTAAATTGAAATGAGAATGAACATACCGTGCATGATGCCCTAAATATGATAAAATTGGTATGAATATGAGCTAAACTAAGCCAAAATTGGTAATATATAACTAAACCTATGTAAACCTAGATTATACCTATTGTACTTTTCTAGCCAATCTAAAATTTCCTAATACTAAGGCTATTGGACATTAGAATCATATCTTCGATAGTTGAACCATGTGGCACTAATGTCCAACTATTATAATTTTTATGAAATTAAAAATTGATCTTTGTGTCATTATTTCCCACTATGTTTTCCTAAAAATAATTTCTATATTTTGTTCTTGTATGCTAAAAATTATAGTCTTAGTGCATTTAGATAGCTTGATCTATGTGAAAACCCCTATGAATTCCCCTCCTTTAAGGGAACTTGTTGAACCTATGCAAGAACTATCCTTAAAATAAAAATCTTTGTATAATGTGTGTTATTTAGAGCATATATTATATCTACGTAATAAACTAATATGATGTGCATAGATAACATCATAATGTAAGCTAATCTAATCATACATTTACAATGTATAATATATGTTATATCTAGAATTCACAAGGCTATCAAGATAGATATAGCAATGCATATAAACATAAAATATAAGTAATAATTGAGTAACTACCTAGGGGAATGGGGCATGATGTCCATAATGGAACCTAAGTAGGAAGGGGAGATGTATGAGTTCCCTCGTGGCATCTAAAACTAGAGTGTGTAACAATAAAGAGGTAAGTGTCATGTCCATGACACATACAAGGAAGAATACATACAACACACATGAGGCACATAAAGTAGGCCAAGGGGCCAAAATAAAAGGGACATGGTCAGGTATCACTAAATATAAGAAAGAAAGGCATAGAAGTACATGTTCAAATTTCCACATATGAAAACACAAATCAAGTTGGATTAGAGAAACATAGAATGACATGTCCAAATGTCTGCATATACAAATAAGAAGGAACACACAAGGACATGGGAGCATGTCCAAAGCATAAATGCAATGAAATAAAGTGGAGTAGAGCCTTAGAGTAATGGAATATTAAAATGACCTATAATAGAATAATTATAGGGACACAATCAAGTTTAAACTAGGAAATCTATAAATTAAAGTATGCATAAACATTTGATACAAACCTGTATAAGATTTAAGATGTGCATAAGCTAAGTCTAAAGTAGTAGTTAATAAATAATTTTAGTATGTTTAGGATGATCAATATCAAGATATAAAAATTATAAATTTGTGATGTAGAGTTTAGAAAGATATAACTTTATAATTGAAGTTATGTAGAGAATGGCTTCAAATGGGTGAATATATCAAATGAGGAACTCATGTATTTGTGTATATGTCCCTAGTGGTAGATAGTAGAAAATCTATACCTTTGTAGTGGATCTAAGTCTTGTATTAATCTATAAACACTCGACAAGAACAACTGAATCATTTATGTATGATACAAATTCATTATACAAAAATATATAGCACATATAGTGTCTGAAAAATATAAGAAATCTAAACATGGCAATGCATACAATCTATAAGTTATGTTTTTTGAGTAAATAATTGAATGTTTTTATATTTTGGAATATTATATTTTTTGTGTGTTTTATATATATAAGGTATGTATAAGAAACATGAAAATGAAACTATATATAAAGAACAAGAAATAAGGAAACTATGTACAAGTAAATGTTGGACATAATTTAGATAGTGTATAACTAAAGTGCAATGTATCTATAGACCTAAGAACACATCCATGGGATGTGGATAATAAAATGGTGGATTAGGTGGAAAGTCATCCAATGTCAGATACTAGCTCCTTCTAAACTCAAATAATTCCTCATCATCACGATCATCATACCATGTTGTATATATCAATGTAGCCTGATCCTTTGCATTAGTCTATATTTTGTGCACCCAAATAACATGATTCTCTATTATGTAAGATTCCTCATGTGTAGTTATAAGGTATACCACGTTGGACCATAGAATATATGTATGAAACCTCTATTTCTCATCTATGCCATCATGTAGAATGTGGATCATGTGTCCCTCATGATTGAATGTCAAACATCTATCTGATCGATCCATTATGGCATCCATCACTTATAACCATGTTTTTTCAAGTGTAAATTGTATATGAGTGACCATTATCATGATAAATAATAATTTGTTGGAATTGTGGGACCATATGTAACTGGTACTATTATATGTCCTATGGAATCCTAATAATGTATGACATATTATAGCTCATTCTCCAAATATCCTATGTTGTAAAAATTCTAAAGTGAAAGTATTAGGATCATAATCCTCATATATATCAACATGATGAATGTATATTCCCTCAACAAAAATCTAGATAGTCAATGGATCATTTATGAGTATCTATGTTGATGATGATTTTGTCATTGTGCATGTACTTATGGAGGTAGAGGTTTTATATGCTAAATAGTGCCCTAAGCTTTGAAATTATTCAAATTATGTTTTAATTTTTAGAATGTATCTATATTATCTTATGTAAGCCTATTAAAATGAAAAAAGGTTTGACTTTATTACTATGACAATCTATTGATAGATCTATGACAAACTATGGGTAATGCCATTAATCCTTAGTCAAGTAAGATCTATAGAATCTAGTATGGTATTTACTATAAAACACCTAAATGAATCCTTATAAATGGGTCAATATACATAGATGTAACCATATGTACTAAGTGAATTTAAGGATTTACCTCTAATTGTAACTAAGTATGTGATCCTATAGTTATATGACTATGAATTAATGGTGTTGTCAATGTATAAAAATGCATGGGTGCCTTAGAATCATCTCTATACTATCCAAGGCCCATTGGTGTGAAAATCAATCCACATAAATAGTCATCAATGTCAATGGGTATTGGATTATCCTCTATCATGGCCTGGGAATCTATATCATAGTTATGGAAGTATATTCTTCTAAGTTAACAAGTAATGGTAATTATGTTATGTAATGGGTATTGGATTATCCCATCATCTGACTTGGGTGGAGATATTTTTAATATTGGAAGGTCCTCCTCCATCATGGGTGAAGGAAATTGTGATGTATGAGGATCTAGAATATGTCTAAGAATAGTGCTACTTGATTCCCCAAATTCATATATATGCATCTACTCAATTAGATTCTTGTGAGGTGGGGACTCTATAAGAACATAAGGTGTGCCATCTGAAGATATAATTGGGGTGGTGGGATATATGAATCTATAATATTTTAATGGTTTATTATCGATTGGACAAGTTCATATGTCATGTAAAAACTTGATGCATCTGTGTGAGGTAGAGGGTATGGCCTCCATAGCATGTATTCATGATCTTATAAGTAATAGGTTGTAGTGAAAATGATTAGGCATCACCTAGAACTATATAGGTAGGGTTTTGGGCCCAACCATATTATCAAATGTATTAAAACCTAATATCTATCTAGGAATGCCTTCAAAACCTCTGATATTCTTATATGTCTTTTGGATGGATACTATATCAGCCCCCATAGTCTATATAATTTTGAGGTTGCATATGATAAGTCTTGAACCATTATCAATTAGAACTTATTTAATAGCCATGGTATTGATTTTTTCTTGAATGAAGAGTGGTAAATTTTGATCAATATTTAACTATAATGGAAAATCCTCATTAGAAAAAGATATAACATCTTCAGTGTCATTGATAGTGTTCATGATAGATTTAAATTAAGTTAGATCTATGTCATAAGGCAAATATATATGGTTAAGGGTTTGAAAAAGAATATATTTGAAAATAATTACCTATTGAGGTAATTCCAATATGGATACCTTAGCTAGTGTGTTTCGTAACTGATCCACAATATTAAAATTTCTATGCTTATCTCTAGGTCTCATTATAGTATGTTGGGAATGAGAAGGATGGTGGGATTACATTGTTCCTAAATAGGTTGAGGAAGCATACTATTCTATCTAGTAATAAATCAAACCACAAGATATACTACTTTCTAAGGGTGAGTAGTAGAAGCAGGATGGGAGTGAATAAAATCAACTAGTCTAGGTGGAGATAAAACAAAATGAGTCCTCTATGCTCTAAGTCATTGAGTACTAACTGGAAGTAACTCAAAGTGAGTTAATAGCAATGATCCTCATAACAAGGGGACTCAAAAGAGGGTGGGCCCATGTGTAAAATACATTGATCTTTTCCATGATCCATGAGAAGAGTGACATACATGTACATTTTTCTACAAGTGGCATGTAATAAGCATGCTAGACAAACCACAAGACTTTGTGTAGAAAAGTTAAAAATGGTATCCATCATGATAATCATGATGATGGGTTACAAACTAAAAATTGATAATATCTATATATAATAAGGGAAACCCTAATGGTGCACTATGTTTTTGAAATATTCTCTTCGAAGTAAGTCAGGTTCACCAAATATTATAACTATTTAGGATTTAGTGAATGTAAATATTAGGTTGTTAAAGGTCTTAGTAGATTAAATCAGGGTAAAATATGTAAAAAAATACAACCACTAATTTTTAATATAATTAAATAAGTTTGACCTTTATAATAATAGTAATAAATAATGTGAAAAAGTACTTACCTAGAAAGTGATTAAAATAGGAGATCTAGAGGCTACAAACTAAGATAGAGCTTGTTCTAACTATCGTGGAAAAGATCCAGGTGTCAAAAATATTCTTAGATAGTATCACCCTAATTGGATAGTAGTGTTATGTGGCACTAGTATCCCATTTTTGGCACTAGTGTCCTCTATGCATAACTATTCTGGGCTTATGGGTGCACCTATGTCTGGGTATTCCATGTCTGTTCCTGTGCACACAAGTTTTGGATCTCTATAGATGATGTATTTTAACTAATTTTATTTGTAAAACCTAAACCTCCATATTGCTAGGGCATCTGGTTGGCATAAGTAGTAAAATTTGTTGTTATTTGGGTAGGTTGGACATTCTCAACACCTCATTGTGATAAGAGTTGCCTACATATTAATAATCTAAAGAGGGATCAATTCCAATGTAGTTCTCCCCACCTAAGTGCTAGTGAAAGTGCAAATGAAGATAGTATGATTATTATCCTTAGTGATTTGAATGTGCTTGAGAATTGAAACCTAAGTAATCTAAGATTAGGTATGTTATAGATGGTTATATGTAGAATTAGGGTAGAATAGGGATTAATAACCTTGATTGTGCACAACTTATTCTAAGTTTTTTTGTGTAAATTGTATCTGATTTCCATCTAGTGGTTAGAGGAATAAAATTCATGTATATATTTTATTCTAGTGCTTTTGTGGGTCTTAAAATAGGTCTAGGCTAACCCTAGGGGGTTACTCATTTGAAAGTATATTTGTTGGTAGCAATAAGAGGGAAAAGGATAATAACACCAAAACTAGGACACTAGAGCCATGGGGTATTACTATCCCTATTATGACACTAGTGTCCAAGTGGAAGAACCTAAGGCACTTTTGTCAATCAGGAGTGTGTGATGAGTCCATAATATGACTCATTATTGCCATAGTTCATAACCTTAAACATGTCAAATGGGTGAGCATTGTATGTAGTCTTACAATTTAAAACTAACTTAAGGTAGGAAATAGATATATTTATTTTTATAAATTCATGTGAGTCTAAGTTAATCTTCTTTGCATTATGTTCTAACCATTTGAATGTTTTAGTCTTTGCAATTTTATATATACAGGAAATAATAGCATGTAATAAGATTTTTGATAATATTTCATGAAGATAAGGATGTTCCAAGGCATAGAAATGATCATATGAAGAATAGCTATGGATTTTATTAGTCAACTATCGATTCTACCAACCAACTATGGATTTCACCAGTCAACTATGGATTTCACTAGTCAGCTATGGATTTTTTTTAGTAAGCTATGGATTTTAGTAGTGACTATAGATTACCACAGTTTTGCTATGGATTATCATAGTTTGCTCCAAAATTGATCATAACATGTTTCAAAGTGTTCAAATATCCTTTTCATCTTATCCATCATAATTTGAAAGACTCTTTTTGATATTTCTATTTTTGTTCATGTATATAAATAGTTTCCTAATTTTGTTTGGTCTTCCATATATGAAAGTTGTCATTCCAGGATTGCAACTCTAAAGAGATAAAGATATGGATGCCATGTATGTATAGATTTGGTCATTAGATACAGCTAAGCATGGCAGTTATATCTTAGTTGGATCTTTGTAATTCCTTGTAGATCTTGTTGCAACATTTCTCTATTTTGGCTACATCTCCCAATATATCTAGAATATCTTCTTGTTTTAAATTAGTTGAGTTATTTCTTGATTTTTAGAGATAGATAGTTTCTTTTACATAGAATAAAAGGATAGATCCATGTTAGATCTAAGAGACACATATATACAAAGATATTATAATTTTGGTCAATTTTGAAATATAAGAATAATTGTATTAGTTTACTCTTCCAATTAATGTGTTGAAGTAGTATGTTAATATTGAGTTGATTCAAACCTGAATCTAAGGGTGAGAAAGGGCCCACTCCTCAAGGAGACAGGAAATTTATTTTCTTATTTATAAAGTTACTTCTTATTTATTTTAATTGAGATGTGTGTACACACACACACACACACACACACACACACACACACACATGTTTGGCATAATTAAGATTTATAACCTACAAGATATATTAGATAGTTGATGTGTTACTTTTTGTTTAACATAAGAATTTAATTATTCCTTTAATTACTAAAAAATTAATTATGAAGTATGAATTTGAAATCACTATCATTCTATAAGTGTGGATTTGAGATTTATTTTGAGTGAGTTTATTTTATATCAGCATGTGATTATATCCATATTATTCAATTTAGCATAGTTTGGTTTGTTTACATTTATTATAAGAGTGTTTCATTTTAGCATTAGTATAGATTCTTAAAAATAGACTTTAGGTTAGCATAACATAGAAAAAAACCCTAAAATAGTAATGTTAACCTAAAACTAATAAGTGCCTTATTTTAGATAGCCTTAGACACTACCCTGGTAAGGACTAATACCAACATAAGTTGGCTAAATGATGGGGTAATAATGACACCCATCATTTTTGGCACCATTTTCATTGAATTATTTTATAGAGTTAGTAAGGTAAACATTCAAGCTAATAATCAATATAAAAAAATAGAATAAAAACCACTCTCTTAACAAATATAGGTATATGAGTAGACAAAGGGATTTATAGGGTAGGTTTGTTCCAAAAGATTCTAATCCTTTATAGGAAATAATCAAATCATTTTTAGAGAAGATATTTTGAAAAAACAAATTAGTGAATCATTTAAAAGTCATTTGATTGATCTAGAAGAATATTCATCTACAAAATTTGAAATATTATATGTTGAACAACTAGAATTACCTCTTCTCAATATAACTCTATTAGACATGAGAGAGAATATAAGCCATGTGGAAAATCCTTTTAAGAATGCTCCTAAGAGGACTTTCTCTTATCTTATTGTTTTTGAGAATGATCAACGAACAACAATGAAAAACATTTCTCCATCTAATCTACCTACCTTCATAGGTCTATCCACTGAAGATCCAAAGTAATTTTCTTGGAGTATAAATTCCTCTGCTAGACATATAATTACACTTTATATAGCCAAAATTTGATACTCTTTCCTTCTACTTTGAAAAAAGGAGCAATGAGGTGGTTCATGAGACTTGCAAGGAACTCTATTAGCACTTGGAGAGAAATGGAAATAGTCTTATTAAAAAAGTATTAAGACTAATATAGGGTCAAGGATAGGAAAGAAGAATTTTCCAAAATCAAATAAAATGAAGATGAAAACGTTGAGTATTACTTAGATCAATTTTATTTTTCCCAAAACAAATGTGGTTATGAGCTAGCTGAAGTGATCAAAACTATTTTCCTTAAAGAATTGGATAAATCCTCTAGATATTCTTTGAATATTATGGGGAAGGGAGATATTACCAAATTATATTTCCAATAAATCACATGGTTATGTACCAACTACTCTAAGACAAAATCTAGTAGTAGAAGAGGGAAACTAGGGAAATTTAGTGATGTAAGTAAAATCATGAAAGAACTAGAAAAAATTAAAATAGACATACTAGTTCAATTGAATTAAATATTAGATGGATTGCAAGCTAAGGATACATATAATAAACCACTTGAGAAATATTTCCCAAAGTGTAGATTGAAACATGCACTTAGGGACTATCCTCTAGATAAAATAAAAATATGTGGGATATGTGAAGCCCAAGATCATGAATCAAAGAATTTTATTCATCTCCCCAATCTTAAGAATTAGTTCAAAAAAAATGCAAAAACCATAGAACAAATCATTTATGTTTAAAGGCAAGGAAATACCTTTCAATAAAATTATTCGTAACAGTTTGTCTCAAGAATGCCTTTTCCACAGTGTCATGCACCCCCAAAAGTGTGGGGAATTCCACCATGGGGCACCGAGGAATGGATGTCATAGTAATGGATGATGCCTCAACCTTTTTAAAAAACATAGATCTTGAAGGTCACCAATAACCATGGACAAATCAACATTGGAATTCTGGTCCAAACTATATCCAATAACAACAAAGAATGTATCCTCAACAATAACAACAACACCAATAACAAGCATTAATGACTTCTCAAGGAAATCAATTAGACCCTAAAAAACAAGTAAACCAACCTCAATTACATGATCAACCAATAGAAAATATAAAAAATAGACATGTTTATGTGAATGAAAAATGAGAAATAATAGAGGTAAGAGCTATTGAATGTGCATACATTCATCTCAAATCAATAAAAATGTTGCAATAACCTCAGATCATCATTACAAAAATTCCTCAAGATAAAATAAGTCCACAGACTCAACCAGATAAAGAAGAGGAGTCCAAAAAGTAAAATAGAAAAATAGATGAACACATCATAACTCCTCTATCTGTTTATTTTCTATAAATATTGAAGGAAATGGAAAACAACAAGGAATCTGAATTGATTCAAGAACTCAAAAAAATAAACATAGAAATTCCATTATTACAAGCCATTAGAGACATTCCAAAATTAAATAGGGTAATCAAAATTTTTTGTATAAAGACACCTAGTAGAAAAAGGTAATATCCTAAGACCATACAGGTAGATGGTAAACTTGTTGATTTTTTAGCAGGTAAGTTACATTTGCCTAAATATGGGGATCCATGAAGTCCTGTTATTTTTGTAAAGATTTGACAATAGGATATACCAACTATGTTGGTAGACTCAGGAGTTTTTATTAATGTAATGACCATGGATACCTTACAAAATCTCTCTTTAAATGATATGAAACCAACTAATATGATTCCACATATGAAAGAACATTCCACTACCAAACCATAAGGTGTCATTGAGGATATAATGTTGACTATAGATTCATGGGAATACTTTGTTGACTTTATTATCCTCCATCTTAAAAAAAAGAAAATTGGATACCCATTAATTCTAGGAAGACCTTGGTTAGTAAATGTAACAACATTGATTTATTTTAGATTAGGAGATGTGACCATTTCAAATGGTATTAAAGCAAAAAAAAATTCTTTATATCCACCTGCATAACCAACAATCAATTTTGTCAAATAGTTGTGGGCTGACTAACTTGATGAAAAATGTGATAGTATCTCCTCTCTAGTTATGGTCATAATCACTAATAATGTAGAGGAATTATAGGATGAGTTATTAATAAGTATTGGAATTGCTATGGATATTGATATTTCAACTACAAATCTTGATAGTCTAGCTATAGATCTTAACAATCCACTATAGATTACAATAATCCAGCTACGGATTTGGATAAAAGATGCATTCATGGTATCAATTATTATCATTTGATCACCCATCCTTTTACTCCTTTTCCAACATGTTATATGACCATAAATAAATTCAAAATAGTGTGATGTAGTGGGCATATGAAGGTCAAAACTCATTCTTTATAGCCTTCTATTGTCCTTTAACTAGAGTTATTCCCATAGGAGATAAGTTTGTCAAAGACACTACCACATATATACATTGTTACCACCTCCTTTTCCTCTCAAATCATTAATTAGTGAGGTCAAATAAATATATTCTTCCCATCCATACACTAAAAAAATCACAGTAGCACCAGGGAAGACACTCAACATAAATAGCTGGTTGACAGATGATGAGGAAATGAAAGTTTTTGATATACTTAGAGTCATACTCAATATTTTTCTTAGGAATATAAATAAATTAAGGTAATCCATACAAGTATATGTATACACCATATCTACATAGAGAACATTAAACTAGTAAGGCAACCTCAAAGAAGAATTAATCCTACCTTGAGAGACATTGTGAAAACTAAAATTGAAAAGCTGCTAAAAGTGGGATTCATTTATCCTATTTTTGATTTCCAATAAAAATGGTAAATATAGAATATGTGTAGATTAAAGGGAGTTAAACAAAGAAACAATGAGATATTACTTCACATTACCCTTTATTAATCAAGTACTTGACAACTTGGTTGGGAAAAGATATTTTTCTTTTTTAGATGGTTTTAGTGGATACAATTAGATAAAATTGGCACCTGAGCACCAAGATAAAAAAAAGTTAAATTTTCCATGGGGGTCATTTTACAATATATTCTTGCCCTTTGGTTTATGCAATGCACCTACCACTTTTCAATGTGCAGTCTTAGTCATATTTTTAGACTTGACCAATGATTGTGTAGAGGTTTATATGGATGATTTTACTATTTTTGGATAATCCTTCAATGAAAGTTTGATAAATCTTAAAAAATTAATGTAAATATGTGAGGCTCACCATTTTTTTATGTCATGAAAAGTGTTTGATCATGGTAGAGGAAGGTATAGTTTTAGGACATCATATTTCTGTAAAAGGGATTTAGGTAGACCCAAAGAAAATTGAAGTCATCTCAAACTTGCCTATTCTTCAAAATTAGACTGATATTAAGAGATTATTAGGTCATGCAAGATACTATATAATATTCATATAACATTTTAGCAAAATTTTTACTCTAATCTTTGCTTTGCTCACAAAAGAGAGTGATTTTAATTGGAATTCAACCTACCAACAAGACTTAGAAACCATCAAGGTAAAGTTGAGTATTACACTAGTCTTAAGAGGACCTAATTGGTCACAACCCTTTCATATTTATACTAATGCATCCAATCATGCTATGGGAGATATTATAGGACAAAAAGATGGAAATGGATAGATGTATGCCATATACTACATAGGAAAGAACTTGAATTCAACTGAAAGAAACTACACAACCACTGAGAAAGAATTCCTTGCTATGATTTATGCCACAAATAAATTTATACATTATTTTACTAGTTAAAAAATATTTATATATATTAATCATGCAACTATCAGGTATTTGATAAATAAGCCAGTAGTAGGAGGAAGAATTATCAGGTAGTTTTTATTATTAAAGTAATTTGATAAAATAATTGTTGATAAACTAGGTAAATTCAATGTGGTTTCTAATTTTCCTTTTAGATTAAACAATAGATATGAAGAGGAACTTGTAGAAAATAGTTTTTTAGACAAAAAAGTATTTTGTATTTTTGCATAATCACCTTGGTTTGTTGATATAACAATTTGTTTGGCTATAGGGAAGTTTCCTTTTTAGTTTACCAAAAATGAAAATAAATGTTTGATTAAAATTAGTTATTATTATAAATGTATTAATGGTATACTATTTAAACTTGGACCTAATCATGTTTTCTATAGGTGTGTAAAATAAAATGAAATGTATTACATCATTTTTGATTGTCATGATGAACCTAGTAGAGGACACTATTTGATAAAAATAATAATACATAATATCCTTGGAGTTGGTTACTTTTGGAAAACTCTTCACAAGCAAGTAAAATCATTTTTTTGGCAATGTGATCCATGCTAGATAATGAGGAAACCTACATTATCTTTTAAGATGCCCTCTCTATCCACAAGTAGTTTTAGAACCTTTTAAGAAGTGGGGCATGGAATTTATTGGGCCTATAGATCCACCTTCACAAGGTAAATAATACTTATTGGTATGTATAGATTATGTGACCAAATGGGCTAAAGTAAAAGTTTTTTCCTTCACAATAGAAGAGGCAGTAGCAGATTTCCTCTATTCCAAGATCATGCAGTGTTTTAGAGCACCAATAGAGATAGTATTTGATCAGGGATCATATTTCATGTCCAATATGATCCAAGCATTCATGAAAATATACCAAATCAACCAAATAAAGTCTTATCCATATCATCCTCATGAAAATGGATAGGTAGAAGTTACTAATAGATAATTGGAGAATATCCTTACGAAGATAGTCAGTAAAAATAGAAAGAGTTGGGCAGCCAAATGTATAGAGTTTGTTTGGGCATACAACACCATGTGGAAGACCACTACTTTTTTTTACCATATGAATTAGTATTTGGTAATAAACCTCTCCTTTCAATTGAATGTGAAATCCAAACTTTGAGGACTACACTAGGAGTAGGAATTGATTTAGATGAAGCATAGAGAGAAAGAATTTTATAATTGAATGAGTTAGATGAGATGAGGACAAACGCTTTGTAGTAGATTGAGATGAAGTAGTATCAAAGAAAGCAATGACATGACTTATATATATATATATATATATATATATATATATATATATATATATATATATATATATATATATATATATATATATATATATATATATATATATATATATATATATATATATATATATATATATATAAGAGATATAGTTTAGATAAGTATATTGGGCACTCTTATATGACTCTAAGTATCAACACTTCAAAGGTAAGTTGAGAACTAGATGGTTAAGATCATTTTAGATAAAAAAGATTTTTGACAATGGTTCAGTACAGTTATTACCTATTGATGGAAATTAGAAAACCTTTATTGTTAATGAATATCAGTTAAAGTTATATCAATAGCCTTCCAATAAAGAGAAATTTATTTAGCTAGTACAAACTAATTTTAGTACCATGGAAGAACTCAAATCTTCTATGACAATTGATCTTTGAAAATAAAATGGCCTAAATAAAGAAAGAGGATCCACCTCTTCCCTAAAAATTCAAAAATAAATAAATATATAAATAAATAAAATAAAACTCAAAAATGAAAATCTTTAGGGACATTGTTGACAGTCATGTTTAGAAGACCAGCTTGTTGGCTATTCATGTATTGAATAATGAGCCTTGACAAGAAAACTAGGAAATTGTTGGTCAAGGGCAAAAACTTAAAAAATCAAAAAAGTGAGTTCAGAAATTTAGGAATCATGATTGATTCTCTTTGTTCCAAAGCAATAAATTTGATGTTACTATTTTTTGTACTATTCCTCATAACTAGTTCATGCAATTTTCTATGTAATAATAGGAAAAGAAGTTAGACAAGGATAATATCATGATTTTTAAGGTATAATATTTACTTTTCTATTAAATGTTAGTTTTGGATTTCTAAGTTTGCATGAATTTGCTCAAACTCTTGGCATCAAAAATTTCCATAAGGTGATATAAGGATAGTATTCCATGACATCAACAAAAAATCATTTCATAAAGTAAAATTTTGAATACTTAAGTGTATGTTATGGATAATGTGCTTTCAAGACCTAAGTTACTTTATGATGACATGTCCTTGTAATCATATTTCATTCATGAGAAATTAAAAAAAGGGTTTAAATACTTGGTGGTGGATCAATTTCAAAAAGAATAAAAGGGGAAAAGTACACCACCATTTTTTAGAATTGACATTGTCATAATTAATTAACATGTTTCAGGTTTTGTCCATAGTTAAAACCACAAAGAGATATTATTGCCATTTATTCATTTTTTTGCAAAGTGTTTATATTTAACAAAAGGGGTAAAGGATTAATTGTGATTTGTGAAAAATATGAATTAGAGATGGGGCTAAAGAAAAAATCTAAACCAAAAACCATGAATTATCTATTGAAGGATGAAAAAGTTAAGGAATTACTGGTAGCAACTGGATGGCTTCAGTTTCATCTCAAATTTTAGGGTTACAATGAATCATTGGTTTTCGATTTAATCCTCCATTTGAAATGACTTATCTACTATTCAAGGTGTACATATATCATTTTTTAATTATATTCTCAATGAGATATCAAGAGTTCTTAATGAGGGAGCAATAATTGTAGGAAAATTTTCATTCAGTGATATTATTTGAATTTTTAGCAGTGAAGGGGAACTAGTACTAGTTTATGTCCAAGATGTCAAAGGTAGAATCAAGGGAGGCAGTAGGGAATTTTTTCTTGAACCATGGATATTAGTTTCTTTTTGGCTTATAAAAACTTAACCTATGAAGGGCAATGTAGTGTCTTAAGTTGTATATCATTGAGAATGCTAATCCACATGATATATGGTACTCAACAACCCCAAAACCAAATCAATTTGCCTTCATTATTGATAGGATCTATTCAGGTTATGGCCATGAGGTATCCAAAAAATCCACATACCATTTGCTACCATGGGTTAATCCAATTGATCATTAAACACCATTTTTTTCAACAGGAAAATGGCTCAGAAGTTTAGACTACCTTTTGTGAGGGTAAAAAGAGAAAAATACCTAAACTTGATAGAAAAATACCCTTAGATACTCATGCTTCAAGTTATATAAATCCACACAAAACTTATTATAAATAAATTATCCCTAAATCCACTCATAGTACATGATCCACAGTTAGAGCTGCTACATCAAAACCCCAAAGTCTTCTTCATGTGATTCAACCACATGAGCCAAGTAGGAAATTGAGGCTTATATTTTCTATTAAAAATTGTAAGAAAACTCCTCAAATTTCCCTTGTCTATAAACCTATCCAAATCATTGAAGATGAGTCATATTTAGACCCTACCTCATATCTTAAACTTAAAAAAACTCACATGTAGAAACCCTTTCTCTTCCTCAAAATAAAAAGAGGAAATTGATATTGGCTATTGACAGTGATCAGACTATAACTACAGAACCCCTAGATAGCTTAAGATATGACACTATTTCCATTGATAGTGAAGCCCATAATAGAAAGAAAGAAGAAATCCCTCTTCCATAGGATGATTTTGCTGAAACTATCCCTGATGGGTTCTTACTCCCTTCACATAAAAATAAATGGATAAAGGAAAGGCCCCAATGACTGAAGAAGGTCAACCTTATAAGGGAGTAGATGATGTAGAACTACAACATGCTCTAGCATTGTATTAAATAGAGGCTATTGTTAAAAAAAATGTAAAAGATATTGTTGAATTTCTCTTTGTAACTTAGAATAAATATTTTATCATTGTTCTTCTAATGAAACAAATATAAAATGTTGAAATTTAGTTTTTGAAGAAATTGGATGATTCAAAAAATGAAATCATTGATTTATGGACCTATATTAAAACACTTGAGGAAGATAATATCTATTTGAGAAGAAATATTCTCAAGTCCAAACAAGAAAATGTTAGATTAAGATCTCAAATATATTCTAGATCCTCTAATATTCCTCTTAAGGTCATGATAGATAAGGGTTGTGAAACTATTTTATCTATTGCTAATGTGAGAAATTAATGGGAACAAGTTTGCTCAGAGCTTGAGGAGTTGAATAGGAGAAAGTACATTTTTGGGAAGGATAAGTAACAATTTCAAGATAAGTTGGTACAAGTTTAGTAGAAATAATACCAAGCGAAACAAACTCTTCAATTCACATGCCAATTTAGTGAAAAACTGTTATCTTGTAGAATTCATTCTTCTGCATATAGTTTATTTTTACGCGAGTAGTTTTTCAGACAGAAAATATTACAAATTTATTTTAGTCTACTATATGAAATTAATACAAGTACTGAATTCATGACAATTTTTCAAAATATTAATCCTAACAAGAAATATTTTCTATGTGAATTCTACTTGTGTGATATCATTTTGGGAATTAAAATTACCTTCTTGGTGAACCTATTTGTGGGAGAACTTCAATTGAGGCCTCTTATTTCTACATATAGAAATCATATTGTATGGTAGGATAAATATTATGATCATAAAAACATTGTAAGAGATGTTGGTCTATGTATTAGACCCCAATTCAGTTATGCACAATACATATTGGATAAATTCTAGAGTTTTTATCAACAAACTAGGATCTATGATCATTATCTTTATACCTTACAAGATGGCCTCATCAACTTTGACTTATTTTTTTAGCATAATTTTGATCAAATAGTGATTAATTATAGACAAATTTGGAATATGTTACCATTCATCTTGAGGAAAAGATAAATTTTATCCCCTACTACTATCTAATGGTCTCTTAAGAGGGCTAAAGTCATTATTCAGATAATTTTAGATGGTCTTCAAGGGATGGATAGAAACCATGAATAGGGATGAGATTTAGACCTCCCTTACTACTCTCCCCTATGTCCCCATGGAAAAATACAACACCTTATTTGGATGAGTAGTTTGATATTTGGCTCTACTTTGTGCAAAGAGATATGGGCTTTACTCCTCACCATCAAAGAATATTTCAGGATTTGTATTCCATCTATGACTTGAGTCTCAAGATAGAATAAAGAATTAATAATTATGAGAGATAATAATACTAGTTTGAAAAAGGGACTTGAAAAAGGTAAGGTGTGGGGGAGATGATGAGTCCATATTATGACTCATTATTGCCATAGTTCATATCCTTAAACATGTCAAATGGTTGAGCATTGTATATAATCTTAGGATTTAAAACTAGCTTAAGGTAAGGAATTGATATTTTTATCTTTATAAATTCATGTGAGTCTAAGTTAATATTATTTACATTATGTTCGAACCATTTACATGTTTTAGTCTTCACATTTTGATATATGTAGGCAATAGTAGCATCTAATAATAGTTTTGATAAGATTTCATGAAGATAAGGATGTTCAAAGGCATATAACTAATCATCTAAAGCATAGTTATGGATTCTATTAGTGAATTATAGATTCTAATAGCTACCTACATATTTCATTAGTCAACTACAGATTTCACCAATTAGCTATAGATTTTATGAGTAAGCTACAGATTTCAATAGGTGACTAAGAATTACCACCATTTTGCTACAGATTATCATAGTTCATTCCAAAATTGATCATAGAATGTTCCAAAGTGTTCAAACAACATTTTCATCTTTTCCATGATAAATTAAAAGACTCATTTTGATATTTCTATTTCTATTCATGTATATAAATAGTTTCATATTTTTTTTGATCTTCCATTTATGGAAGTTGTCATTCCAAGATTACAACTCTAAATATAGAAAGATATGGATATCATGTATGTATATATTTAGTGGCTAGATATAGCTAAACATATAAAATGTATCTCATCTAGATATTTATGATTCCTTGTAGATCTTGTTGTAATGTTTCTCTATTTTGGCTATATCTCCCAATCTATCTAGAATATCTTCTTATTTTAAATCAGTCAAGTGGTTGCCTAATTTCTAGGGATAGATAGTTTCTTTTGAATAGAATAAAAGGATAGATCCATGTTGGATTTTAGAGATGAATATATATAGATATATTGTAATTTTCATTACTTTTGAAATACAAGAATAATTGCAGTAGTTTACTCTTTCAATTCATGTGTTGAAGTAGTATTTTAAGTCTGAGTTGATTCAAACTTGAATTTAAGGGTGAGCATGGGCTCACTCCCCAAGGAGATAGGATATTTATTTTAGTATTTACAAAGTTAATTTATGTTTATTTTTATATATATATATATATATATATATATATATATATATATATATATATATATATATATATATATATATATATATATATATATGTTTGGCATAATTAAGTTTTATAACCTTTAGGATATATTAGATAGTTGATGTGTTACTTTATGTTTAGCATACACATTTAATTATTCCTTTAATTCCTAAAAATTTAAATGTGCAAGTGTGAATTTGAAATTACTATCATTATTCAAGTGTGGATTTGAGATTTGGTTTGAGTGTGTTTATTTTGTAGTAGCATGTGATTGTTTCTAGATTCTTCAATTCAACACACTTTGGTTTGTTTACATTTCTTGTAAGAGTGTTTTTTTTAGAATTAATATAGATTATTAAAAATAGACTTTAGGTTAGTAAAACATAAAAAAACCCAAAAATAGTACTATTAGCTTGAAACCAATAAGTGCCTTACTGTAGATAGCCTTGGATGATTCCTTGGTAAGAACTGACACCAACATAAGTTGGTTAAATGAAGGGGTAATAATGACACCCATTAATGTACCCATGTGAGAATGTGTGATGTTTATCACTCATATTAAAACATGGAATCTATCCTAAGTGTGGGTGAATTTAGAAGTGAGAGAATCTCTAGATTAAGGGTTGTTTCCCTTGATGCACTCACTAAAACTTGTTCTTAAACCTACTAACTACAAAATCTAACTATGAAAAGGGTGAAAGGGATACTATTTGTAATGGAATTAAAATGAAAATTTTGAATTAAGATGATGCACCATATGTATGACCACTTATGATTGAAATAGACACTCTTATGAAGGAGAGAAGCTTACACACGTTCTCTTCACTTCAGTAATGACATCTACAATAGTGTTTCATAAAAAGGACATGACAACCTCAACCTTTGTATGGAAGGAATGAAAAGGTGTTGAACTCACATCCACACTTAGACTAAAGTTTATATTTAAAATCATAATGACCTATAGAAGTTCGAATATTTTGTATGAAGGTATAAAAACTAGACAATATCATAGGAAAGTAAATGTTTCACAATGCTATATCAATGGCAATCACCATACACTTCATCAAAACCTAAAAATGGAGGAAAAAAGCTTCTTGTTTCTTCAAAAGGTGAGTAAATTTTTTTGGCAGCCTTTTAGCACAACTAAAAGCAAAGAGTGATAATAAAATTCTAGAAAAATGATTACAAATATAAAATCAAATGATAGGGGAGACAAAGCAGCCCTAAACTAGGGGTGTCAAAATTGGTCTTCACACTCCTCAAGTGCTATGTAGTACATCCTCCAAATTATCTTTTATTTCATGTCCTTAGGGTGGAATATATTTAGAGTAGCATGATTTTAGGAGGTTTTAAAATGTTTTCATCATGATTAGTTGAGATTGACCACATGGAAGGTGTCTATATCCTTGATTGACTCCCTATATACTAGCTCACATGCCTTTGTTGAGGAATTAGTCATCCTCCTTGAAAATAGGAATTTAAGTCTTCATTCATTATTCATTGAAAAATTATTATAAGACATTGATAAAGTCCAGTCACCTTACATGGGCTGTTAGAAGCTCTTTAGTGCTTGTTTGACTCCAACATGCTAGGCATAGGAAGGAAAGGTGTAGTTAGGATTCCTTGAGACGTTTTCCACCTTTTCCACCTTCTTTGGAACTGAATTTAAATTATTCATGATTTATTAGGTGCTATAGGTAAGGATAAACATAAATAAATACTTTGTAAGAACTTATATGCATTGTTTACTACTTTTGAACACTTGATTCCTTCACATGAGCAAAGAGGCATATGAGATAGAAAGAAGGGTTTTACTCTGAAATAAACAAATGCCTCCATGGACTGTTGATCAACATGAACTCATACCTAAAATAAATATTTTATAACCATATATTATCTAAAAATATTCCACTTTACTGCTAAAGCACCCATTTCTTGTATCCCTAAAAACCTATAAAGCTCCTTATACAAAAGATTTTATGAATCAACATGAAAAACTAGGAATATTTTTGAATACCCTATATCCCCTTACAACTCCATGCAAAATTTCATGATCCAAATCTAAGTAGAAGTGTCTTTTTTTCCTTCATTTCCTCTCTAATTAGGCTTAATTAACCCTCCTAGGCCTAGACAGAGAAATTTGGCCCAAATAACCACCCACACATGTGAAAATGGTCAAAAGTGTTTGATTTGCTTTAACTATCCTAAGAGCCTTCTCCCTGCCAAAGTTTATGTTTTGGAACATTGTGTATATGGTCAAACCATGAAATGGTCATTTACAAGCCTAAATGCTTTTGTGAGCTTGAGGGGATGTTTGAGAGGTTTTTATAAAAAATTACAAGTTTTTATTCTTTAAAATGACTTGATCATATCTGTAACACTTGAAAACAACTTATCTCTTGAGGTTGAAGTCCTTTATGACACCCATTGGCCTTCATCATTGGTTTTTTCTTGTAAAACTTAGTTATTCACACCATTGGGCCTAATGGCTAACTTGAAGGAAAAATGTATCTCTTTGAGGGACCTATAAAAGCCTTTAGATGATCATTATGCCTCTATTAAGTCCAAATAAACATATTCAAATGGTTTGGTTGTCATTCCACCTTACATACCTTCACAAATAGGCTTAAAACTAACTAATTTACATTATATCATATGGTACTATACTTAAACCTCTAATAAAATACCTAAAAATGGATATTAGGAGAGTGTTGAACATGATATAGATCATTTTGAAGTCAAACTATTGCATTTGGTGGAATTAAGGAGCATGTCTCTCCAATTGGGATCATTTAAGGGGTTTAGGAGGGTTTATGTTCTTAATAATGGTTCATAAATGATAGGGGTCCTTTCCAAAAACCAATTCCAAAAATTTGTGGCAGTGATACCCTACTAACATATCCTATGGGTACAAGATTACATTTAGCTTCTCATGAAATTTTTGAGCAAACCAAGGTACCTCTTCAAGCTCCTTTTCAAGAAATATAAGGTTATTCTCATTATAATTAATTTTAAATGAATTTGTGAGGCTTAAGGACAAAAATAGTGGATTGAATTTAAATAATAATACTTCCCTTAACACCTCCTACAACTTGAAATTACCATGATTCCTATGCAACACATTCTAACACTTGCAAATCTCTCACTCATGTTGATGACTATGTGTAAAATATCCAAGGAAGGTTATTTGGGTCTTAAAACCTTAAGCTCACTTTCTCACTAGATATATCTCTTCAAGTTGTCTTGAATAATAAATTAAATGATCCATTATGAATCTCTATAATCATTTCCCTCTCATATAGGTCCAAAATACTAAGTTTCATCACTAAGGATTTCTATGTCAACTATGTGTGGTGACCCTAGAGCTATATGAATAGAGTATCTCTCCTATTTATATGTATAAAAATTTATTAAAACCTTGTGGATATTATTACACTCCTTTTATTGAAAAACATGTTCTCTTCACACCTTATCTAGTAGACTGTGCTTATATGTCACTAGATGACTGTGTGTAAATTGGGTTTGTGACTAAGTTTTATGATCTATTAAGACAATTTAATGGACATGTAATCCATTAATACTATCATATACCATAAAAATTCATCACTGACATTCTCCCATCATCACAATCATAACCCTTTCCAATAATCACACTTCAAAGAAAGACTGCTTAAGGTGTAAACTTGTTGTATTGGTAAACTAAGTTCTATATTTTAGTTATATGATCTTATATAACTCTCTTAATGGAAATTTATCCTATTCAAAACTTATTATATACTCATTTAAAATTATATCTAAACTCACATTTCCTCTTATCATTTATGAACCCTATCCACATATTCAATCTATGCAAAAATTGCCTTTGACTACATGTAGGTATATTGTTTGTAATTGGTGATGTGTTGTTTGTATGGATTGAGGTGGATAAATGAATGTAATAATACCATAAAATTTATATACATGTATTCAAAATTTTATATTAACTCTTGAAATCATCTTAACATCTACAAAATCTTCAAACATCCTCTCCCACACATAATTCCTTATGATTTACAACAAGGCATCTGACTATTTTTCCTTGTTGAATATGGGTTTTAATGCCTTTAGAACCATTTTCATAGGTTTATTGACTTGAAAAATCTTTTATAGTATGTTAAAATCATAATCCATTACTAAAGTGATCTAAAAAATTATCAACCTTATCACTATACCCCTTCACATCTTCATGTGGTAACCAAACTTAGTTGGGCTTAAATTCTAGTTGTAGGTGTTCTTAATGTTTTCTATAGGTATGTATGGAGGAATAAGCTGAAATAAGACCTTAAATATGTCTATGTCTTATAAACCTTTTTCATCTTTTAGAAGCAAATTACCCCTACCTTTCCTTCTTACAAACTCCTTAGGTAACATTGAATAAAAGATTGATTGTGTATGCTCACTAAGTTGATTGTAGCTCCTTAAGGATAAATACATCCTATTTTTAAAGAGTCTTTGAATTTATACACAACTCCACAATATTATATGCCTCTACCTAATCGCCCATCTAACTTTATAATTATACCTTTGTACTCTTGGTGTTCACAATATCTTTCAAACTTAGTTAGGCCTAATTAGGTGGTTGTAGGTTTCTATATGAAATATTATTTATGATATCACTTATAAATTATAAAATTAAAAACCAATACATAAATTTCATGTTTCCACATGATTCTTCCTTGAAAAATATAGTCTTAAAATAGAGAGCTACTATAGGTGGAGATTTGGATCTTGTACGGATAGAGAAAGAGCATTATGACATGCTTTGTAATGTGAAAATCATAATAACAAAACCATTATATGAATTTAATCACCTTGAATCAACTTTAATATCATCAAAATAAATTTATACACATGGAAATAAACATTTTACATTTACCTTAAAAACTAATAACTTACCTTAAACTCTACTAACAGTGTTTTAAGAAAATTTTCTTGAATGGTTTTGATGTACTTTAGTAGTCTTTTGAGAATAATTACTCATTTAAAGGACCTATATCACCTTTAAAAAATAATATAACCCCTTCATAACACATTTATAAAGGCATACATTCCCTTAGAGGTTTCTTAAGTTGGCAACACATTCATACACAGTCCTTTAGTGTTATTTAGGCATTAAATGTTCTAAAGAGGTCTTTCTCTCATATTGTCATTGGGAATATTAAATAACTTATGATAATTATTAAAAAAAAATCATGAATTAAAAACAAACTTATTCATCTTCATGAATCCTCATATATCTTATCACTTTCTATTATGTCTTTCTAGCCTGCTCATCGGGCCTACAAGAGAGATTTCAAAATTTGAGAGAGCATAGTCCTAAGACTATATATGGAATTTAATTCCAAGTAAATTCATATTTCCTCATCTTTTATAATTACCTTAATATTTTTATAACCTCACTAAAATAACCTCACACATAGATAATCTCATTAGACCTACAATTGTACCTTGTGGAAGGACCAAATGACCATGCAAGCTATCTCAAGAAAGACCTTTTTGACATGAAGTAATTTAAAATTTTACTTGGATGAAAGATATTTATTTTATTTGAAACATGAGATTGAAAAATTATAAAAATTAATACATTTAATTGATATATCAAAAATGCCTGAAAACTACCAAAACTCAAGTCAAAATAGACAACTAGTTTCTTATCAAAAATCCCCTTATCAAGGAAAATTAGATGATGATTAAAACATGAAAAATTCCATATTAAACACTAAAATAATCCCCATAAAACCATTTTTATCCATTTAAATTTGAAGTGAATAAATGGAGACAAACCTAGACCTTATCTAAATGACTAGGTCATAGTGACTTGCTTACACTCTTAGGGATTGCTCATAAATATGGGGGGGGGATGAATCTAGAGACTAGTGCCAATAAACTTAAGGTAATTTGGGTATTTATCATTTAACAATATATTTGGACCTAACTCTCTCTCTTACCTATACTGAGCAAAAAACTAATGACCTTCCTAGAGCTGCCAATGAGGTTGATATGAGAGATAAATTGGTTTTCTTCATTTTAACACCTAAAAATCCTTCCAAATCATGGATTTGAATTTTTCATGACAAATAATGTTTTTAATATTCTTTAATATCAATTTTATCTTTAATAATTATATGGATAGCCTCAACATAAGCCTTTTTGGTATTAAAATTGCCAAATCATTGTAGAAGCCTAATGAAACTACTAAAAAATGTATCCGTTGTAATTTCCATGATTTTAAAAGTAAAACATGTAAATATTATGATAATATACTACCATTCACATGCAAAACCTACTCCAAAATCCATAAAGTGATGCAAAATGCATAAACTATGTCATGAATTTAGTCATACATGTCACCAACTAGTTTGATCAATTATACAACATGAGACAACTTTGACACAAGACATAAAGCCTCTTAGGATGTTTTAGACTCTTTTCATCTCTTGAAACAACCTAAAATTAGTCAAAAGGTGGATAGATAGGCACATGGCCATGATGATCAAGACCTTAATTCTTAAAATCTACCTTAAACTATGCTAAACAAAGCTATGGATGACCATTTTAGAGACATTAAAAGACCAACATATGAATTAATAAGGAAAATAACATGAAAATAAAAATTTCAAGTGGTAGGGGTGATAATTTGATCTACGAGGTTAAAATTGTCAACATTTTGATGACTCAACTAGGAAACATGCCTACTATGCTTAAGAATGAAACCATTAACATCTATTTTAGGCTCATAATACCAATATTACATTATAAAATGAATAATATCAAATATGATCCATGACTACTAGACTCTTGACTTGAAATAAAACAACATTTCTCCTCCAAAACTAGGAAAGAAAACACACAAAATAAGATAAACTAACTAATAATTCAAAATGTGCAAGTAAATCACTTATTTGAAATAAAATACAAACAAACTAATATGATAGGATAAAACTTGGAAGAAAACAAATAAACTATGTATAAGGAACTTATCTCTCAATAGCAGTGTTTCAGATGTATCCCATTATCTGTGATTGAAAGCTCCTCACCATCCATATTTTCAATTTCAAGATCATTATGGGATTTGTAGTAGGAGATTGTGTATGGACCACTCCAAAGGGAGTCAAACTTTTTATGCCTTCCTATTTTATCTCTATCCTCATCCCACTTGAGAACCAAATCTCCTTTGAAACTTCATGAAGAAGCTCCTTTGTCAAAGGCTCTCTTCACTTGTGTTTGGTGAATTTCCATGGATAACATGGATTGATTCCTAATCTCTTCTAACTCCATAATCTAAACATACCTTACCTCCATTGGTTTATTCTCCAATAACTCAAGCTGGTGCATTAGATCTAAAATAGGAAACTCAAGAGAAATGGGTAACCTTGCTTCCTTGTCATAAAATAGCTTGTATGATGAGTTAGATATTGACCTTATATACGTGATTATATCAACCCATAGATCTGATTTCACCTTGAAATTCCATGATATATGATTATATTTAATAGTCCTTCTTATGATCTTCAACATGTTCTTATTAGTGGACCTAGCAAGGCCATTACTGTGTGGATAGTAGTTTGATGAAGTGTTGAGGTAAACATCATATTGAACATCCCATTGGATGATCTTAGCTCCCAAAAAATCCATGGCATTATCTGAAATGATGATGGAGGTAACCCCGAATATCATAAGCAAAACTTCATAAAAGTTTAAAACATTATATTTGTTTGCTTCATTTAAAGCTACTACCTCTATCCATATTGTGAAGTAAAATATATCAATAAGGATATAATTATGACCTAATATTAAAGGTGGGTTAATTAGGACAATTAAGTATAAACTCCATTAGATAAAAGTCTGATCCACTAAAATTGGTTAGAGTGGTAAGGCTGAAAGTCTTACTTTTCCTACAAACATGGCACATTACTTGCATTTCCTAACCCATGTATGACAATCACTAAATATACTTGGAAAATAGTACCCACCTCTCATTTCTTAAGTGTTATATTTATTGATGAGAAGTGTCCTCCACTATGTCTATAATATAACTCTTCAGGTAACCTTTCTGTTTGGTTTGGTTCTATTCACCTCAATAACATACCATTGTTGTCCTTCTTAAAAATCACACCATCAACAAGAAGAAATGTAATGGACTACAATATGAAATATCTTATCCTTGAATCACTTAAATTAAGAGGGTAGGAACCATCTTAAAGATACTTTACCAAGTCATGAAACCAATTGGAAGATGAGATATGATCAAATGTAACTTATTTATCATTCATCACTAAACCTACCTCCTTAGCCTCTTGCAAGTCTTAGAATACATCATAATCCATCACTCTTATTATCCAACCTACCCTCTTCTCATTTATATCCTTATTTAATAGTAACTCCTTGATACTTGGATGGGAAACCATTAGATGTATCTTATTGTTAGATAACAAGTATCTAAACTTCTGAAGAGAAATCATTACTAAAATAACATGTTTTTCAACATAATAATACCTTGTCTTATATTCCTCCAAGCCTTTACTAAAGAAGGTTATTGGTAGATCCAAAGCCTATTGATTTTATTACATAAGAATACATGAAATGGTGTCCACATTAGCATACATTTTAAATATTAAGTATTTTGACAAATAAGGATTTATAAGGGTAGGATCACTAGCTATTGCTTGCTTTATCTCTTCAAAACACTTCATCCTATTCTTAAACTAGTCAAAACTTTTATTCTTCTTAAGAAAAGTTTTAAGTGGATTTTATAAAGGTGCAAAATATAAAATAAATATCCTTAAAAAATTTATGTTGACTAATAATATTTGCATTACCTTTTTATGTTTGGGAAAAGAGAGAGAAAAATTGAGTCAATCCTTTCAGGATCTATGCATAAATCATGTTTTGAAACCACATGTCTAATAAGCTTACCTTCATGTTTTGATAAGACACATTTTTGGGGGTTAAGAGACACCCTAAATTACTACATATTTTGAACACTTATTTGAGATGGATCATGTGTTCACTTGCACTCTTTGAAAACATGGTTATGTCATATAAATATATAAGCACAAACTTATTAATATGGCCTTAGAATTCCATATCGGCTCTCTAAAAGGTTTCTATATCATTGGACAAATTTAATGGCATCTTTCTATAAGCGAAGGATCCCCACTTTTTAGTGAAGGTTAGCTTGAACTAATCTTCCTTTTTAACCAAAATTTTATTATAACCACTATACCCATCCAACAATAAGAACATCTCTAAACCTATAACCAATTGTAATTTTTTTTTCCATGAATGGCAATGGGTAATGATCCTTAAGAGAAGCCATGTTCAAATCTAAGAAATCAACACAAAGTCCTATTTTATCATTATTTTTCCATTCTAGAACAAGGTTTGCCACCCAATTAGAGTATTTAATTGGAAAGATGATGGCTTATTCTATGATCTTATGAAGCTCAGTCCTCATCAAAGACTCAAGTTTTGGATTAATGGGTCTTTATCTTTATCTATCCAATTTCGTTTCATCTTGTAGCTAAATTATGTGTTGAGATGAACTTGGGTCAAATCCTTTTAAATCACTATGTTTCCATGCAAATAAATCAAAAAATATCCTACATAACTCAATTAATGATTATTTTTATAGATGATTACATACTTTACCCAATTTTAAACTCTACAATTCTATAATCTCAATGTTGGAATAGTGCTCTTCTTTGGTTGACAACGAGTACTTATCTCTCCTTATCTCATTATCTCTGATTAATATATTATCAATAATGACTAATAATTTGGGTATATTTTTATATTTTAGTTGAAAAAAATGATCCCCTTACTATTACAATAACTTTGACTGATTCCTAGAAGAGAATTCAACCTCCTCTTGTAAAAATCTAACAATTTGGTTATCATCCTCAAAGACATGCCAGTTCTCATGATTATCTAAAATGGAAGGAATCACAATAACTTTGATGTGTGACTAGTTTTTTTTCACTTATTACATCAACTAGAATATTGAATTGAGCTCCTATGGTAGCCAACCTATATGCATGTTTATTCTTTTCTCTCAGCATTGCTTGAATGTCAAAAGCCTAAAAATATTCAAGTAAGTACAAAAATATATGATTATAAGATCTAAGTAAGGTGTTTTTTATACATTAAGTCCTCTTAATTGATGAACTATAATTTCACTATCACCATAAACCTGTAAAATGTCGATTCCCATCTTCCTAGCCTATTATAAATCATGGACTAGAGCCTCATATTCTATAACATTATTTGAATAGATAAAATAAAACTTAATGGTAGAAAAAAAACTTTGTTTTTAAGGTGATATAAACATAATTCCATCCTTGGTACCATGTCTTTTCATTGACCCATCAAAGTATAGCTACCAAAGATCATCACTAGACTCATCTTCCTTCACCATGGCTAGAATTAGTGGATCATCTTCATGAAGGAAATAGACACTAAGTCCCTCCTCCTCAATAAATTTATATGGATCATATTCATTTCATTTTTAGTCCTATTCATCAAGTAATAAATCTTTAAATCCATCAAGAGGTTAATTAGTTTCCACTTCACTAGCTTCTAACACCTCATCTAAGATGACACAATTAGTGTTTACAACACTTGACATGTAAGGATCCAAGTATAAACATGAAATGGGATCAAAATGTATAGTCAAATTTTTACCATACCTATTTATGAATATAAAATATGTCCAATCAGCTGATATGTAGCCACCAATCTTTGAGGTGAAGTCTCTGGACAAACACATGGTAAAATAAGGAGGCAAGTCCACCACCAATACATCTTGCTGAATAGTGACATTTGGAAAAGCATTTAATGTTAGTTTCAAGATATTTATCAAGAATAGTATATTTATTAGCTATCCATCTATTTTAAATACCCCATTTATGTTTGGTTCATACACTAAACCAAGCTTATCTATAATTTATTTAGGCATGACAATGCCACTGGCTCCAATGTCCACCATACAATTGTGGACTAAAGTATCACCAGCTATCAAAGATAGATAAAAGTGAGGTGTTTTGATTTATTTTACATAATACCTACCAAATTTTACCTCTTTGTGTATTTTTTATACTTATTCTTTTATTGGCTGATCTAAATTTGCCAAGATTATGCTTTCTTTCTCAGTTGGTTTTGATAATAACTAAAGAGCTAAAAGTTATTTTATTAGCATGTAATTTTATCTTAGGATTGATAAGGAATAAAATATTATCATAATAAAATTATACCTATTAATATTATCTACAATAATATAAGGAGTTGTACTTAACTTTGGCTACACCTTTTGTATGATTGGTTAATCCTGCAATTGTGGTACTTGATGAGACTTGAAAACCTCTATATTATGATTTTTCTATGGTGTAAGGGAATAAAAATAATTTTGGACATTTTTATGAAAATTAGGAGGTGTAGTTGAATCATGATTCAAATCCTTGGTCTCTTAAATTACTCTCTTATTCACTCTAGTCACAGTTGTAACCACACTACTTAAAGAACCCGAGTCACCAACTTGAGTCAAGGCCACATGGTCATCAAGTTTCCAATTTACAAAAGTGGAATCTTGCTCCCCTTATCCATGATTCATCTTATATTTTTGTACCATGCCTTCACTATGTTGACCCTATTTAATAAAATCCTCTTCTTGAATCATTTAAATCATCACCATTGATTGGTTGACCAATGCCTAATTTTGTATATCATTTTGATTTGAAGACTGCCAACTTGAATCTAGATTCATATTATTTTGATTTGGCACACAAAAAATATACTTAAATTATGATGGAGCATTAGGATCAATAACTACATACGGCTTGGTTTGAGTGATAACTCCTTGAGCTTGATAATATGGTATCTATTCTCTGAAGCCTTGATATAGTGGCCTATTATCTCTGAAAGGTTGATAGGTAGGCTGATTAGGTACATGGTAAGGATATTTTCTTGGTATTTCTACTTCTTCAATTGGAAAATCTCATTCCAAAAGGATTGAAACATTAATTTTAGCTCTCCAATATCAATTTATTTGATAGGGGGATGAAACTTGTTCTTAGGAAGCTATAATAGGATCCATAGGAGGAACTTATGGGGTTGGTATGGGTTGTGTTTTAGGGAAAAAGGCATAGGAGGTTTAGGTGCCGATTTTCTAGCCTATATCAAACTATTATTATCTCTTATTGCTACTTCAAATGCATATGGAAAAGTAGTACCACCCATTTATTGCATCATGAAACTAAACATAAACTTAGGGCTCTCAGATAATATAAGAAGGTATACTCTAGGGATGGCCTAATCATTATAGGTATCATAGTCCATGTTTTCTAGAATCTAAGGTTAAAGTCAGTCATGTCAACTCATGAGGGGGCCTATTTATGGTGCTAAGTTATTCAACCAAGGACATGTGATCATATTTATCCTCAAATTGTCTATAAAAGGCTTCACCTAAGTCACCCCATGAAGTAATTAAATTCAATGGGAAGTTTCTATACTAATGCAATGCTTTTCCTTTAAAGTAAACAAAAAGTAGTATATTAGCCACATTATCCTAAATAATATTATGGATTGAACAAAGGTTGGAAACATCCTTGATGTGCTTAATAGGCATGATTGATCTTCTCATGGGAAGAGAGGGATGCTCTTAAGAGATAATAATAGTATATCATCAAATTAGGCAAGATTTAATAGGCTTCCTCTATTAAATGGGACAAACACTTGGTTTTTAATTACCATATAGATATTGGGAATTTCACTATCTATAAAAATGGGTTAACCAGGAGATATAAATTATTTTATAGGATATGGGTTTGTCTTATTAAATCTTGTTCTTTTATAATAAGTAGAAGGAAACTTAGTTAATTCAAAAGTAATACCTTTAATGGATGATCCTATGGTAACTTTTTGCATGAAATTTGTGCCTATTTGCTACTAAGAAATTTATAACTTGAAGGAATATTATGGTTTAAATGATGATGAGTGTCCTCTACTACCACTACAAATATTTTTCTTCAGCTCTAAAATTTAACTATGCCAAGGATAATTTGTCCCACCAAGTGTGTCAAAACCTATTGTCAATAAGGAGTGTGCCCTTGTGAGAACGTGTGTTTTTTCTCAATCCTACTAAAACATAGAATCTCTCCTAGGTGTGGGTGAATTTATAAGGGAGAGAATATCTAGATTAAGGTATAGTTCCCTTAATTCACTCCCTAAAACTTGTTCTTAAACCTACTAACTATTGATTTTTAATATGAAAAAGGTGAAAGGGATATTGTTTACAATGGAATTGAAATTAAAAATTTGAATAAAGGTGATGCACCAATTTTTATGACCACTTATGATTTCAATAAACACTCTTATGAATGGGATAAGCTTTCACACATTGTCTTCACTTCAGGAATGAACTCTATAATAGTGTTTCACAAGGACTTGACAAACTCAATCTTTGTATGAAAAGGTGTTAAATTTACATCCATACTTAGACTAAAGTTGATCTGGACACTTATAATTAAATTTATAATTTCAAAATTTTTGTATTAAAATAGAAAAACTAAACAATATCATAGGAAAATAAATGATTCACAATGCTATATCAATGGCAATCACCATACACTTCACCAAAACCTAACAAATGGAACAATTTTTTTTCATATTTCTTTAAAATGTGAGTAAATTTTTTTGGTAGCCTTTCAACACAACCAAAATCAAAGAGTGATAATAAAATTATGGAAAAATTATTACAAATATAAAATCAAATGACAGGGGAGAAAAATTAGGCCCAAAATAGGGGTGTTAAACTTGGTCTTAACACTCCTCAAGTGTTATGTAGTACTTACTCCAATTTATCTTTTCTTTCATATCCTTAGGTTGGATTATAGGTAGAGTATCATGATTTAAGGAGTATTTAAAATTTATTCATCATGATTGGTTAATCTTTACCACTTGTAAATTTCCTATATCCTTGCTTAACTCCCTATTTACTAGCTTACATATCTTTGTTGAAGAAATAGTCATCCTCCTTGAAAATAGGACTTTAAGTCTTAATTAATTATTGATTGAAAACTTATTATAATACATTCATGAAGTCCCTCCACCTTACATGGTATGTTATAATCTCTTTAGTGCTTTTTTGACTCATTCTACATATCAAGCATAGGAAGGAAAGAAGGTGTAGTTAGGAGTCTTTGAGACCTTTTCCATATTTGAAAATTTATTTACAGCTAAATTTGACTTATTGATGATTTATTATGTGTTTTAGGGAAGGGGAAACATTAATAAATCCTTTGAAAAAACTTATATGCATCATTTATTACTTATGAACACTTGATTCCTTCACATGAGCAAAGAGGCATAATAGAGAGAAAGAAGGGTTTTACTTTGAACGAGACAAATTACCTCCATATAAGGCTTATAAACATGAATTAAGACATAAAAATAATAATTTTTAACCATCAAGTATCCTAAAATATTCCATTTTACTCTATTTATCTCTTAAAGCACCCATTTCGTGTAGCCTTAAAAACCTATAAATCTCCTTATCCAAAATATTGTATGCATCAGATTGAAAAAATGGGAACATTTTTTAGTACCCTATATCCACTTACAAATACATAAAAAATTTCATGATTCAACTAAAATTATAAGCATATTTTTTCCTTCATTTCCTCTCTAATTAGGCCTAATTAGCCCTCCTAGGCCTAGAAAGAGAAATTTGGCCCAAATGACCACCCGCACATGTCAAAATATCCAAAAGTGTTCGATTAAAATTACCTGGACAAATAGACTTCTCCATACCAAATTTTATGTTTTAAAACATTGTGCATATGGTCAAACCATGAAATGGTCATTTACAAGCCTAGACACCTTTGTGAGCTTGAGGTGATGTTTGAGAGTTTTTTCAAGAAATTTCTAGGTTTTTATGATTTAAAATGACTTGATCATACCTGTAACACTTGAACACAACTTATCCCTTGAGTTTGAAGTCCTTTATGGCACCCAGTGGCCTTCATGATTAGTTTTTTGTTAGCAAAACTAAGTTTTCACACCATTGAGCCTAGTAGCTAACTTGTAAGAACTATGTATCTCTTTGAGGGAGCTGTATAAGAATTTAGATGATCATGACACATATATTAAGTCCCTATAAATATATTCAAATTTTTTGGTTGTCACTCTACCTTGCATACCTTCACAAACAAGCTTAAAATTGCTTAATTTGCATTATTTTGTATGGTGTTATACCTGAACCTATAATAAAATACATGGAAACGGAGATTATGAGAGTGATGAAAATTAAGTAGATCATTTTAAATTCAAACTATTTAATTTTGTGGCATTAATAATCATATCTCTCCAATCAGGTCTATTGAAGGGTTTTAGGAAGGTTTGTGTTTTTAACAATGGTTTATAAAGGACATGGATCCTTTAAAAAACCAATGGAAATAATGTGTGATAGGGGGAAAATAATAACTTATATTATGGGAATGAGTTCCCATGCATCTTTTCATGATATTTATGAGCAAACTAAGATACCTCTATAAATTCCTTTTCAAGCTAAATAGGTTTTTTTGCATTCTAATTGATTATTCATGAATTTTTGAGGATTAAGGACCAAAATAATGGCATGAATTTTAATAATAAGACTTAACTCAACACCTCCTACAACCTCAAGTTATGATGCTTCCTCTGCAACATGTTCTAACACTTGAAAATCTCTCACTTGGGTTGATGACTATGTGTAAAAAAGCCGAGGAAGGTTATTTAGGTCTTAAAACCTTAAAATTAACTTTATCATCATATATAACTATTAAAATTGTATATAATAATACATTAAATTATACATGATGATTCATTATAATCATTTACCTCTCATATAGGTCCAAAACACTAAGTTTCACCACTAAGGATTTCTATGGCAACTGTGTGTGTTGACCCTAAAGATTTATGAATAGAGTATCTCTAATTTTGAGATTTATGAAACTTTATGAAACATTATGGAGATTATCACACTCCTTTCCTACTATTATACACACTCTTTTAATTGAGTATCATGTTCTCTTCACACCTTGTCTAGTAGACTATGCCTGTAGGTCATTAGATGACTATGTGTAAACTAGGTTTGTGACTGATTTTTATGATATATTAAGACACTTTCATGGAAATGGAAGCCATTAATAATATAATATATAATAAAAATTCATCACAGACATTCTCCCATCATCACATTCATAACCCTTGCCAACAATCTCACTCAAAGAAAGACTGCTTAAGGAGTAAACTAGCTATGTTGGTAGACTGAGTTCTACCTTTTGGTTATACGATCTTATCCAAATATCTTAATGGAAATGGATCCTCTTAAAATTTTTATATAAACTCATTTAACATCATATCTAAACTCACATTTCCTCTTCTCACTTATGACCCCTATCCACAGATTCAATCTATGCAAAAATTACCTTTTACTGCCTGTAGTTATACCAGTTGTAGGCGGTGATGTTGTGTTTTTTGTATGGACCTAGGTGGATAAATGAATCTAAAAATAACTTAAAATTTATATGACATAGATTAAAATTTTAATATTAACTATTTAAATCATCTTAACATCTACAAACTCTTTAAACATCCTCTCCCACACATAATTCCTTATGCTTTACAACAAGGTAGCTAACAATATTTCCTTGTTGAATATGGTTTTTGATGCATTTATAAAAATTTTGAGATTTTTATTTAATAAAAAAATCTTTTATCTTATGTTAAACTCATACTCTATTACTAAACTGATCTAAAAAATTGTCAACCTTATCACTATACCCCTTCACATCTTCATGTGGTAACCAAACTCAGTTGGGCCTAAATGATGGTTGTAGGTGTTATTAATGTTTTTTATAGTTATGTATGGAGTAATAAGGTGAAATAGGAAATTAAATATTTTTATTAATTATATTTATAAAAATCTATCATCTTTTAGAAGCATAGGACCCCCTCCCTTTCCTTATTACAAACTCCTTAGGTAACATGGAATATCAAGTTGCTTGTGTATGCTCACTAAGCTGACTATAGATCCTTAAGAATAACTCCATAATAATTTGAGAGACTATTTGAACTTATAAAAAAATACAAAATATTCTATTCCTCTACCTGATCACCCATCTAACTTGCTAATTAGACCTTTGCACTCTTGGTGTCCACACTATCTTTCAAACTTAGTTAGGCCTAATTAGGTGGTTTTAGGTTGCCATTTTAAATTGGTAATAATATATTTTAACCTTCAATATATAATAATAAATTTGTCATTAAACTCAATTCAACCATCATTCATTCTCATCCATCCTTTTTACCTACTCAAACATCATTTTATGGTGCATAATAACCCACCAGACTAAGCCAAGGTAATATGGTTGTAGATGCACTTTTTGTATGGATTGTAGGTCTACAACAGTCAATCCAATCACCTTAATGTTATCTATATGTTATGAAATATTATTTATTATGTCACTTATAACTTATAAACTTGAAAACTAATCCATCACCTTCATGTTTCCACATGATTTTTCCTTGAAAAATATAGTCTTAAAATAGAGAGCTAATGTAGGTGGAGTTTTGGAGGTTGTATGGATAGAGAAAGAGAAATATGACATGATTTATAATGTGAAAATAATAATGAACAAACCATTATATGATTTTTATCACCTTTATTCAACTTTAAGATCATCAAAATAACTTGATACATATGGAGATCAACATTTGACATTTACCTTAAAAACTACTAGCTTACCTTAAACTCCACTAACAGTGTTTTAAGGAGATTTCCTTGAATGGTTTGTATGTACTTTGGTAGCCTTTTGAGAATAATTATTAATTTAAATGACATATAAAACCTTTAACAACTCATCTAACCCCTTCACAACACATTTCTAAAGGCATATAATCCCTTAGAGGTTTCTTAAGTTGGTAATGCAGTCATACATAGTCCTTTAGTGTTATTTAGGTGTTAATGGCTCTAAAGAGGTCTTTCTATGATATTTTCATTAGGCATATTGAAGACCTTATGATAATTATTAAAAAACATCATTAATTGAAAACACACTTCTTCATATTCATGAGTCCTCATAGCTCTTAGCACTTGCCATTATGTCTTTCTAGCTTGCTCATTAGGCTTACAACAGAGATTTTGAATTTTAAGAGAGCATAGTCCTAAGAACCTAAATGGAATACCATTCAAAGGTAAATTCATATTTATTAATATTTTATAATCTTCTAAATACCATGATAACCTCACTAAGATACCCTCACACACATAGAATCATATTAGTCCTACAATTGTACCTTGTGAAAGGACCAAATGACCACCTAAACTATCTCAAAAAAGACCTTTTCGAGATGAAAGTACCTAAATTTTTTTATTAGATGAAATATATTTATTTTACCTGAAACATTATCTTGAAAACTCATGAAAAGGAATACATTCAACTGATATATAAAAAATGCTTTAAAATTACCAAAAATCAAATCAAAATAGACAACCAGTTTCTTGTAAAGAATACCCTTATCAAGGAAAATTAGCTAATTATTAAAAGATTAAAAAATTAATATTTATACCTAAAATCATCCCCCTAAAACCATTTTTATCCATCAATATCTGAAGTGAATAAATTAAGACAAACCTAGACCATGTCTAGATGACAGGTCATAGTGACCTCCTTACACTCTTAGTGATTGTTCATAAAAATGGGGGGATGAATATGAAAACCAATTAAAATAAATTTAAGTTAATTAGGGTCCTTATAATTTTCCAATATATTTTTACATGATTCTCTCTCATGGATATACTGAGCAAAACTCAATGGCCTTCGTAAAGCTGCCAAGGAAGTTGATATGAGAGACAAATCAATTTTCTTCATATTAACACTTGAAAATCCTTTTAAATAATGTATGTGAATTTTTAATAAATAAATAAGGTCCTTAATATTATTTAAGATCAATTTTTTCTTGAATAACTTATGGTTAGCCTTAAAATATGCCTTTTTGGCACTAAAACTACCAAAATCACTTGAGAACCCTGATAAAACTCCTAAAAAATGTATCCATTCTACTTTTCATGATTTAAAAATTACATCATGTCTATATTTTGATAATATACTTCCTTTCACATGCAAAACCTTCTCTAGAAGCCATAAAATGACCCAAAATGCAGTAAACTAGGTGATGAAGTTAGTCAAACATGTCACCAACCATTTTGATCAAATTTATAACATGAGATTACTTTGACACAAGCCATAAGGCCTATTATTATATTATAGACTCTTTTCATCTCTTAAAACAACCTAAAATTGGTCAAAAGTTGGCTAAACAAGCACATGGCCATGATTATCATAACCTTAATTTCATCAAATATACATTAAAATATGTTAAATAGGGTTTTGGATGACCATTTTAGAGGAATTAAAAAACCAAAATTCCAATTAATAGGTCAAATAACATGACAAGTAAATTTTTAAGTTATAGGGGTGATAATTTGATCTATGAGGTCAAAATTATCAATAGGCACTAAGGGTTGGGATGTCAAAGTGAGGGTTTAAGACTAATTTAGGTATGTTTAAGGATGCATGTAGCCCACACAAAGGGTGGATAAGTGCCTAAATATTCCCTAAGATGTGTTTAGGGATAAGATAGGGATGGGCAGTCTCAAATAACACTCTTAGCACTCAAGTGTCATTTTTAGGTGATTATAATAATCATGATTCATCATTAGTCATGATTTTTTATTTCTCATAAGAAGTGGTCTTGATAAAAACCAATGGTCTTGTCCAAAGACAATTGTACTTATTATGCCATTTCATTTTGGGAATTTTCTTTGTAGTCATACCATGTGATTTAGGCATTTTAGGTAATTCAATGATATGAAATGCATTGCCAATTTTATATTCTCCAAGGTTGTTGTCTTGAATGATGAAATGATTAGTTATTTTTGTCACTGGTATGGTAGAAGTGGAAGAAAGTGTGCTTGGGTCCACATAATTAGATTTTGGTGGTTGATCAACTACATCTTTTCCCTTTTTTTGAATAGGTTCTATGCCAAAGAGCTAGTTATAGTTATCATATTTTACTTCAAGATGTTTAAAAAATTGATACAAATTTAGGTCACCAAGAATGGTAACTTATTATCTATAATGAGGAAATTTAATGCATTAATGAAGGGTGGAAGGCACAACATGAACTTTATGAATCCGTGATCACCCAAGGATCAAATTATAAGAAAGTTCTATATCAATAATGTGGCATAGAGTATCATGGGTTAGAAGACCAATGATGATAGGTAAGAAAATGGTTAAATGATATTATATTTCCTCATTATATAAGCTTTTATGGTAATGACATTTGGCTATATATCGATTGATGTTTAACCTAAATGCTTGACTAGATTTCAAGTTATAATATTGAGGCCTGAACTATTATCTATGAGGACTCTTTTGACCTTGTGCTTAGAAATGATTTATTCAATGTAAAGAGAATTGTTATGCAAAGGCCCAAGGGATGACATGTATGTTTGATTAAAATTGAGTTGTTGGAGAGGAGCCAAATGAATTAAAATAGTTTGAAATTTTTCAGGTGCAATGTCACTTCAAAATTTGGATTGGCTTAAAATCTCACTCAATATTTTTTTTTGATATCTGATGTACGTAAAAGATATAAGATATAAATTTATGTCATAGTTTTTTGTAATTTTTCCATAATATTATAAGGATTATCATGCATGGGATAAATTGTCTTTGTATTTTGAGGTGGAGGGCCTTAAATGGGATTTTTGGAAGAAGGAGCTAGAGTGCCTTGAATAGTAACCTTTGAGCATCGAATTGTGATTATGCAATGTTGAGTTAATGATGGGTTAATATAATTAGAATAATCAAAATAATGGCTTAAAATGGTAACTCTTATTTGTTGATTGGCATTTGGGCCATTATGAATCAAAGGAGAATTACCGACGCAATGAAGTGGAGGCCATAGAATGGATGACAAAGGTCTTCAGTTATTATTTAAATTTAGCTTAGGATTGATATTAATTGTGGCAATGTCTATGCTTCTAATACAACCTATAACATTATAGTCATAAGGAACACTTTTTTATTTGACTTGGTTAGAATATAAATCTTGAAATTAATTCCAATTATGATGTTGTTTTTATTATCTCTTATGTTGATTTGGAGGAGGTCTATTTTGATTATTGGCATTATGTTATATAAAAGGGTTATGATAAATACCCAATTCTTGATTATACATTGTGGCAATATTATCCAATGTTATCTCTCCACTTTTAATTAGATCATAAATAAGATGGCATAGATACACACATCTATGAATATAGTGGCCTTTTAATTGATGATAGTCACAAAACTTATTCTCATTATACCAATCTAGCTTAGGTTAGTTTTTAGGAAATGGTCTTGGTACCATTCAAATAATCATGTTACCACAAAATTACTTTTGTAGGGCCATTTCAATGGGCTCAATGACATTTCTAAAAAATGTGTTACTATAATGGACTATTTTTGGAGATGGTCTTTGAAAATCAAGAGGTTTATTATGTGGTGGTTGCATAATTTGTACATGACATGATTTAGTCACCCTATCTCCTATAACATTCCTGTTTATATTTAATGAATTATTATTTTTTGACGTATTAACTTGCATTGGTGTGGGAGCTTACATTTGAGCCTCACTTTGATTTTGATTTTGAGAATAAACCTTAATTATACCTTTGTCAATAATAGCTTATTCAATTTATATCCCCTTGGTGATAACTTATTCAAATGTATTGGCATAAACAAGTTCTAGGTTATGAGTAATGTCAAACTGAAGATTAATAGTAAACATAGTGGCTAATTATTTGTCAGTGAGATTTTGTTGAACTCAACTAACTAAAGAGTGACACCATTACAATTAATTAGCAAATCCCTCTCCTCCTCTATGTTTAGTCTAACATAGGTCCACCATTGTCGACTCATGTTATACATTTAAGGAGAAGTGTTATACAATTTTTTTTGACAAATCATCAAATTTATTGATATAATTATTAGGTAGACCAAGAAACCATTCTAGAATGTGTCTAATCAAGATGCAAGGGAATAAATGAAGTAGGTATATTGGATGATACGTAACTTCTAAATAAGCAACAAATAATTATTTTAAATCCTCCTTAGGGTCACCTTTTCCTTTGTATTTTTCAAATTTAGGCATCTGAAAGTGATACAAAAAAGTTATTTAAAGATAGGTCATGTCAAAAGGATAGGTGCATATGCCATCTAATTTGAACTTCTTACTTTTATTTCCTACCTGTGATAGAAAATACATCTTTGACCTTTTGTAAATATTGAAAGTAAGGCCAAAATAAGAGGAAGTAGGTATATTTTTTTGGGTAGTCAAAGGTATAGTGCCTTGACCTATATAGGGAGGCATTATAGAAGATTAAGGAATTTGAATGCAATTAGTTCTACCAGGAAAATTCACCCTTTGTGTAGAGTTGTATTATTGATAGGGAATATGTTATTGGTTAAATGGAACTTATTTTTGAGTGTGACATTTATTTGGAGGGAATTAAGGCTTTAATGGAGGAATGCTTTGTTGAGAATTCAAAAAAAATTGATGAGATTGAAGGGGAACCTATTGTTGATTCCTAGGAATTTGATGCATTAGAGGAAGTTATTGGCTAAATAGTATATATTTTTGGATTGAAGAGGCTCCTTATTGCATAGGAGTACGAATTGGTTTAATTATAAAAATGTATTATTGGTTAGACAATGTTGGTTGGATATTTATCGGTACATCTTATAATGGAACATTTGATACCACCTATTAAGGTGGGGGCTTAGTTTCCACTTACTAAAGTGGGGTATTGGAAATATCTTGTTTCAAATCATATGGGTTTGTAATTTTTTATTGTAAGGCATTAGAAGGAGGATGTTGTGGAGATGATGTAATAATATTTTTTTGAAAATTAGATGGAACTTAATGTGGGTTATATAAGGTACGTGAGAGATATCCACCACATTTTGAGTATAATATACAAGGAGACTTGAATCTATATTAGTTTTTAGATTGGTTTCAATTAGGGGTCTATTAAACACATATTTAACTAAGTTTTTGGTGATAAATAGGTTTGGATTATAAATGGTATAATTAGATAAGCCTAATGGTTGTTCTATTAGAGGAATGCTCTCCACCAAAGATGGATTTTGAATATCCAATATAGCAAGGGAGTTAGTGAGACTAGCTAAAACATGTTTATCTTGTTAAATTAATTTTTCAATAAATTGGCTTTGAAAAGATTGATCAATGAGTTTATATTTTCCTTTGTTTGACACAACAAGAGCTTGACCATGAAATAACATAAAAGTTTATTCTTAGATAAAGGCACATTAGCTATCTATCAAAGCAAAAGGTGTTTGTTTGGGTGATCTAACCAAGTATAAAAAATCATCAATAGGGAAACTAAGGGAAAATTTTAACCCATATAAAATAGTCTAACAAGATGTTTGTCTTTATTGTCAAATAATTGGTGATCAAATTGGTCTTGTCTATAATCATCACTAGGTGGTGGATTGATAAGATAAGTGGGATTAGGTCAATTTTTAATGTCAAAAGGCATAAGTGGTAAGTTATATTGGTATTAAACTTGGTCTACATTGGGTGAGATAATTGGAAGATATGGATTATGTTTCTCAATTTCAACATTAAATGGTGCATGAGCAAGGTATTATTGGGTTTCTTCATCCTCTACATATGAATCGTATCCATAGGGATTGTACACCACATCCTCATTAATTAAAGGGTTATAAATATTCCTGATACATGTATATCTACGCATGTCTAGATTGATAATATTTATCTTGAAATGGTCCTTAATGCCTAAGTACTATGTCTTGACTAAGTATGTGACTTCCATTAGGATATCAATTGGCAATTGGATTATTAATTAAAATAATTCAAAGGTGTTTTTTAAAGGATAAATAAATAATTTTTGGCACAATAACTTCAAGTATAAAGACTCAATTCTTAGACTTTAGGAAATGTTTTTCACTTTTGAAAAGGTCTTAGATCTTGGAAAATTGGTTTTATGAAAAAATAAAGTAGACCTAGCCTACTTGAGACACTTTAGAAATTGTGTAAATGTAAAGGTTAACACATAAAATGGTTTTGGTTGATAATGTTAAATCAAGTTTAGAACTCGAATCCAAAATTTGGACTTTTCAAAGGAAATTAAAATTGGCAATTTAGACTTGGAATTGGATTTGGTTTTACAAATGGTATTAGCCATTAGACTTAGAATTTAGCTTAGAATTATCACTTTATTTGAAATCAAATGTATGGCATAACAATATGAAATGAATAATAATTTTGTAATTGGCTTAAATTTACAAACAAAGTTTACTTGGTTTGAAATGGCAATTAGGATTCAAAGGACAAAGCTTTTGGTTCAATTTTGATAGCCTAACAACGTGATTTAAATAATCTAGGAAGGTGTTTTAAGACAAAGTTATAACATGTTAATTTGGTTTGAGTTTGAATTTAGGTAGATTAATGCCTCATTTTCTGTGTATAAAATGGTTTTGATTATGGTCTTTGTTGATTTGATTTGGTCTTAAGTATAAACTTGGTTTTGACACAACAATCAAATAACAACACAGGTATTGCAAGGAGATTTAATAACCAAGATAGGTTTACATCACATCCATTGATCCTTATGAAAAAATTACCTTGAGAGAGGATTAAAAGTTTAAATTTTCATTAAATAAATTATTACAATTATAGGTATGGTTTTTACACCCCCTTTCTCTCTCAAGGGTGGTATAATTAAGGCGATCTTCAAGGGTTGTTACCTTTTCACCCCTGAATCAATGAATGATCCATAAGAAAAGAGGCATGTACAAATCAATATAATATTAGGACATTCACATTAGGGTCTTATAATTTCACAACCACTTTAGTCATAAAGGTCTTAGTGAAGTGCCACTAGATTTGGGGTTTGTTTACTATTTTACAATGGGGTATCTAGATGGTTGTTATATACCTTATGATACATGGTTGTGAATATATTAATGAATAAGATCAATATCATTTACAAGATTACTCCTTTTGAGGGTGCCACACATTGACCTTTAGTATTAGAAAAAAATCCCCATGGTTACTTTCCTTATGTGACTTTGTGTAAGCACAAATCTAGGTCTTCATGATGTAAACTTTCCTCAATTTATATACCCCACCAGATAAGTGGGGTTTGGTATGATGCTAGGATATCACTTCCTAGGTCAAAACCCCTTAAATACTTCAAATAAGGTGATTAAATCCACCCCACTAAGTCAAAAAAAAAGGCTAAAGGCAAATAGGAACATTTACATTTCTAAGTCACCCAAAAGGGGAGAGCATATGCACAAAAAGAATCCCACAAGACAATCAAGTAATCAAACAAACTTGCATAAAATTAAATAAATTGAAAATAATTTTTTTTTAAAAACCCAAATTGAAGTGTGGATTCATTTTATTTCCCAAATTGAAATGTGAGATAGAATGGAATTATTTTGACTCAAATATTTGGTTAAGGACCTCCAACACAAAATGATTAGAAGTTTGAAATAACTATTTTAAAGCCAAAAGGAGCTTTAGATTATGATATGTTTAAGTATCAAACTTAAATCAAAATGTTTTCAATATTACATAGATTTATTTTATTTATAAGTGCTCCAATTTTTTTTTGGAACCTATAGACACAAAACACAATAGTTAGAACAATTTCTCTATTTACTAGCATGATTTCACTGATGCATTAAATGATTTCACTATAGGTAGACAACAATTTTGTAGTTAGGGTTAAAAATTTCACTATGAAATTATATAATTTCATAGATACATAAATAAATAAAAAATATAAAATAAATAAGAAACAATTTCACTATCTAATAACAATTTTATTGATGAATCATATAATTTTACTGCTAGTCTTGATGATTTTGCTACTGGTCCTAATGATTTCACTATTGATAATAATAATTTAACTAATAGTTTTGATGATTTCATCAATGTTGAATTGAAGATAGGAAGGACACAAAAAATAGAGATGAGGATTTCACCATTAAGGTTTACAATTTTGCTAAGCATATTGATTATTTTGCCATTAATCTCTACAATTTCATAATTATGCAAAAAACACCAAAATAGAAAATAATAATAAAACAATATCATTGTTTTGAAACAATATAATTGTTTTGAAACAATTTCACTAATGGTAAATATGATTTCACTATTTTCAAGAGTAATTTTACCAATGAGGATCACAATTTTTCTATTGAGACTTGTTAAGCAAAACACAAAGAAAACTAGTTAAGAAGATTTTGTTGTTTCAGGATGATTTCACTAATATTTTGAATGATTTCATTGCTTATCTTCATAATTTCATTTATGAATGCTCTGAATTCACTGATACTTATTCATAAATTCACCATTTTATCCTTTAGAAATTTTAATGTATTTTTTTTTTTGGGGGGGGGGAGAGAGAGAGAGAGAGAGAGAGAGAGAGAGAGAGAGAGAGAGAGAGAGAGAGAGAGAGAGAGAGAGAGAGAGAGAGAGAGAGAGGAGAGAGAGAGAGAGAGAGAGAGAGAGAGAGAGAGAGAGAGAAAATTAGTTTACTAGAAGGCCAATTCTAGTAATTAAAATAATTCTAGGGGTATAAAAAAAGGTTTTGGGATGCATCTAATCCTTAAATAAGTCCCACCGAGCATGCCATTATTTAGATTAGGAATCCAAGAGGGGTTACTAAATTTTTAGTGAATAAATACAACTAAGATAATCAAACAAGAAATGCAAATTGGATGAATAAAAATAACACTTTACCTCCCTTAAGATATGCTTGAAAATTGATCTAAAATAATTTTAGCTCATCTTGTAAATGTAAAATTCTATGTCAATGCTTGAATCCTTGTGTAGGTATCACCTCTCCTTTTTTACACTTGGTTTTGGCTTTCGCTTGCATTGGAGAAAGAGAAAGTTGATGAATCTTCTTAGAATAATATAGCAGAGTAAGTTTACATTATGAAGATTGATGAAATGAGAGGTAAGAGGGTTATGTTTATAGGCTCCATGAATTTATCTGGACCATTAATATCATCTTGATATGGAGGGTTGAAGATAAATCCTCAAATCCATGAGTACACATTTGGAGTGTGTAAATTATGCCATTTAAGGCTTTTTAGAGTATGGAATGAAAATTGGAAGAAATTAGAGTCATTTTTCCTTTTGAGTGTGTAAGATGGGTATAAGAGATATAAACATGTGTGTAAGTGGCCATGTCATAAGCCACCTTTCCCATACTCCACTCCATTCCATTTAATTCCCCTATAACATTCACCTACATGAGGCCAAATTTCAATTTTTTAGGAAAATAGGATAATTCAAATCCATGGAATTTTTCCTTAGAATAATGATTAAGATAATTAATCAAGTTTATTAATTAAAAAGTAGAAGAAAGGTAAAGTTTGAAATGTTTCTTTGTTAATCAAGCATTCTCTTAATTAGCCTACAAAGACACTTGTGAGGGGTTGATTATAATAATGATGAATCAGATAAGATAAATGATGCAAGATGTTCCATATCCCTAATTATGGATGTATCATTATGATCTAGGTTTAAAATGGTAGTTGTGTTGCTAAATTAGGTATAGTTGGAGACTTATGGTTAAACTTGCATGAAATTGCATAAAGTTATTTTGAATGTAGTTTAGGCATGGAAGTGGTTGAAATGAAGTTTCTACACTCAGGATAGAATGAGGTGGAGAAATAGGTCCATATTAAGTGCTCAAGTCAATTTTAGTTAAAGTGGAATAATAGGTCCATAGTATAATATATTATGTTTCTTTAAGCTTTGTGTATGTTCATGAGGTTTGATTATTGTGAAAGTCATAAAAATTTCTCTCCTTAACTTGGAACCATAGGTCTACTTGCAATCATATAGTTAAACCCACAAAATGGGAGAAATGTGGGCTGATTTTAACCCATCCACCCCCCAATAAGTGGTTTATTTTTTCCTACATATCCAGTACTCCAAAGAGGTAATTTAAACCATATGAATTTATCCCCATTGGGTGAATGTGTGCAATAGTGCTTGTTAAGTGGATGCAACCTGTATTCTATCTCTTGATAATTTTTAATTATAAACTTTTCCTTGAATTTTAAGGTGATTCAAATTTTACTAAGACATTTTCCTTGTGACTAATTTGTAAATTGGGAATAATAGGGTAGTGCCTTTGAATGTACAAGTGTTAGAGTATGCATGATAAATGTTTGATACATAAGTAAAAGGCTTAAACCTATTTTGTATTTATATGAAACTCTTTCAATAATTAATCATACCATGAACACCTTATATGGATGAGTTGACCCATAAGAGTGGTTATAATTTTAAATGTGATCATTTCTTGGTGTGGGATGAAACTATCAGGCTTAGATCCAATAGTTGGACAATATGTCCTAAGTTTGATGTTATTATCTAGGAGATAAGAACTCTAATTCAATGATTTTTAAATGTCTAAATATGATAAATAACTATTTTGACATGAAATTTAGGATTTCATATATGTGAACTAAATAAATTTGGGAAGGCTAGGCCCATATAAGGCATGTGGATATGATATAATGGTACATGGGAGTCATTTATATACACACAAGTCTTATAGGCTGAAGGCAGGATAAAATTGACATTTCTAAGTATCAATTGTAATATTTTAGTATCTATAAATTTCCCATTTTATTCTATCATTTAAATTAAAATATAATTAAAACATTAAAAGGATAAATATATGTAATTTAGTGGGTACAAAACACATTTATTTTGGAGATGATCCAAACATGTATCCTCCTACAAGTAATTCTTTGAAGAAAATGTAACTATCAATGTCCTTAGAATAAAATATAAAATACATAAAATGAAACTTCAATTTAAATGGAAATGAAAGATAACACCTAAAAGTGGTGAAATTTAGTTCTATGTATCTTATTGGAGATTATGCTTCCTTGTTGAAACATTAGAGAACATTTCCTTTTGATAAACCATTTAGGATAAGTTGCGGTGATCAATTGATAATTTGTGTAATTAAGGTAAAGGCCAAGGATTGGGAATGAAAATTTAATCAACCCTCATTAAAAAAAATAAAGGGAATATTTTTAAGGTTGTTGAGCATCATATAAACCTCAATCATAGTAATCCATGTAAATAATCTTGCATTGATCTTGAAACCCCAAGATGGAAGGTGAGAGCCACATATTGGGATTGATATGAGTGATTCCAAAGACATTGATCATTATTTAAACTAATCTAAATTACCTAAAAAATCATGAATCAATTTTTTTAGATGAACTTATAGATTCAAGGTTGCTCACTTATAGGTACTGTTGACCAAAATTTGACCCCAAGTCAAAATTGGGCAACCCCCTCTAAATTTAAACTTTCATAGGGCTGTAAAAACTTATGTGTGATATTGTAATGTATTATATGGTCCCTAAAAGTCTTCATAAATATTATTAGAGTTATTTAAATCAATTTTGGAGAAGTTAAGGTAATGTCTTATTTTGGTCATATAGTGGTCTAGACATGTCATAGATATATAAGGCTTGGTCAAGTGGTGTCATAAGTTTTTAAGAGTTTATAAAAGGCATTTTATGTATTAATCAATTTGTTATAACATTTCATGATGTCTTGGAGTGTTTAAGGTTCATTTATAAAGTTTAAGGTAGTGAAAATGAGGGAAAAAGGTGATTTTTTTTATAACATTCATGCATGTAAAATCTCCCCAAGTGAAAAATACATACAAAACATGTTAAAATGACCTTGGATCATTTACATAGCTACCACACCTATCATCAAGTTAGATAAAGGTTAGAATATTGAAATTCAACACTTAAGATAGGAGTTAAGAGACTTATATAGACTTTTTGAGATCACATGCAAGTAAAAATAGTTTAATAACAGACCTTAGGATTCTTTAGGTCATAAAAAATCAAATAAGTTTCAAGTCTAATAGTTTTAGAAATCTCTCTCTCTCCTCCATCACTCTAGTCACAAGCTCATGAAGGGCATTTTAAACTACATTATATAGGAAATACAAGTGGATTTAGGGGATAATATTTTATAAAAAAAAAATTGGATCCCTATGGGGTTCCAATTTATGTAATTTTTAATTATATTGAGATATTTAGGTTTATGAACAATCGCTAAGGAGCTAGACTATGTTTTTGAGGCCTAAATCCCACAAGCTAAGTTTTGTGCAGCTCTAATGTAAGTGTGAAATCTTTGGATAAATTAAACCAATTATAATGAGTTATTAAAGGTCTATAAATATATCATACACCTTAATTCACCATGTTGGCATGTGTGGGCTTGTATTGGAAAGAAAAGCTATTCTTTTCCATAGTACAAGTGACTATCAATGTTATCCATTATTTTAGATATTTATATAGGGTTCATATGAATTCAATTGTTGATTGAGAATGTTCTCCATATTTCAATTTTATTAAAAGTTTCTCCAATCTCTAAAATTTATCTGTACTGCTCCCTAAGTGCTATTATGTTCTTATCTTGAAGACTATGCATTTAGAGTTACCTATGTATAGTAGTTGAAAGGTCTAGTTTTCACCTTGTTCAATCAATGGTTAAGGTGTTTTATTTATGGATAATTGGCTAAAAATTTCATAATAAATCACTAAATTTTTTAGAATCTGATAACATCCTCAAGTGACTCAATTCACAATGCAGAGGCTTTGTATAAGAGTGGATTGTATGAACATAGTCCGTACACATAAAAGATAAGTGTGAAGTGGTATATGGTTTTTAGAATTGAAGTATTCATGACTATTTAAGAGAGTGAAAAATAAGTGGACCAAGATTTGATACAATGTAAAATTATATAGGGCTTAAATATAAATTCTCTTAGCATCTTATGTAGGTAAGAAAGTGACCTATAGGTCCTAAACTTGTAGGTCTCATTTTGGACAAAGGTATAATTCATGAAGATGTTAAGTATATACATTAAAACATGATTCAAACATAATTAAAGAGAACATCTTGATGAGTGAATATACAAGCATGGGTTGAGGTAATACGGGTCAAAACATATATTATTTCTACAAATCCAGTACCCCATAGATGCTTGAGTTTGAAGAAGCAAGTAGGGGTATGTGAAGAGATATGAAAAAGACTAATTGAACCTTGTATCAAATGAAAATTATTCCTCAATCAGGTTTAATACTATAGGTGTCATGGTATATTTTAAAAGGAAAAATCCAAAACCCAAAATGCACTCAAAACTCTCTTACAGTCAACTATAGCCAATTGAGAGGAGTGCCTTGAACAATGATGTTGATAAAGTATGGAGTTTAAAGGCACTAAGAAGGGTCTTAATATGTCAAAAAAAATGAGGAAGAGTCATGGAGAGGTTTGAGGAATAGTTTTGAAGACTTAGAAATCTTTAAACATAGTTAAACTCTCAAAATAGTCACCTATAGCCACCTATTGAAGAGATTGCCTTGGATAGTGATGATGAATGAAAGTAAAGAGTTTCACAGTGTTGAGGAAATTCCCAAGCCAATCAATATCATGACAAGAGTTTTGAAGAGTTTCAATTTTATAAGTAAGGCTTCTAAAACAATAAAATTATATACCAATCCCAAGTAAATACACATAGGTAGATGGTCACTTGTAAGTCTATTTAAGTGACTAAAGGTATCTCAAAACTTGAAAATATGGTGTATGAGTGTTTGAAGTTTAGAAAATGATTCAAGGTTATCAACTCATTTGAAACCCCTAAACCATTTACAAGTGCATAAATGGTCAATGAGGTAGAGTTAGTAGTCTTAAGATTATACACACATGGATGCATACTTTGACCAAGAAGAAGTTGCTTGCTTAAAATGTTTTGAGGTCTATGTGAAGTCTGAGAGGATATTTCCATGATGATGATAGTGTTGACTATAATTTATCCTTTTAGGCCAAAAGTGGGAACCCCTATTTTCAAAAAATCATCTAATTCTACTTCATTTGGCTAGGTCAAACACTTAGCTTTTCTTCAGAAGAAGTGTTCTTTGACAAGACTCACAACAAATGCATAAGTCTTTTATTTTTGGAAAGTTTGTTTTAGTATTTGTTTAATTATTGAAGGAATTCTTTCAGGTTTTTATTTTATTCTTTATCAAATTCTTTCTGACTTTTTTTTTTAGGCTTTTACTTAAGAGTATTTATTTTGGGTTTTCTTTTGGCCAAGTGATGAATTCTTTTAGATAATTTATTCGAGACAAATATCCCAAAGACCAAGTACCAAATTCTTTTAGACAAATTGTCCACACAATTTTTTTAAAGGTACTTTACAATTCCTCCTAAAGATATATTCAATCCAAAAGGGACCCTTGCAACTTTTTTGAAGGGTATGTTTGTAACTTTTCTAAAGGAACTTTCATTTTTATGAAGGGTATCTTTTGTCAAGAAAAGGTCCAATTCAATTTTTTTGAAGGATCATTTACAACTTTATTGAAGGGTATTTTCTTTGGAAAGTGGTCACTTTCATTCTTCCGAAGGGGTACTTGCATTTTAAAGGATCATTTCATTCCTCCTGAAAGACATTTCCAAAAGCCCAGAGGACCATTTCCAAAAGCTTGAAGGACCATTTCTAAAAGCCGAAGGGCATTTCAACTTCTCTTAAGGTTATTTCAACTTCTCTAAAGGGACCAATAAAAAATCCATAGGAAAGGATGAGGAGAAGTGACTAAAGAGAAACCCCAAAATAATTCCTTTAGAATATTTATCTAAAGGAAATAAAGAGAAGAAACTTTGAAATAATTCCTTTAGACTTTTATCTCAAGGAATTAAATAAGAAGAATTCCTTCAAAATTTTTATCAAAAGGAAATGAACAAGCAATGAGCCCAATGGAAAAGACTCAACAAAAAATTCCAATAGCCATAGACAATTTGTCTGAAGAAAAGGTCCAAAAATAAATGTCTAAAAGAAATTCCGAATGAATGATGGCCCACAACATGTCAATTTCAAACTGTGGAGACTAGCCGTTGGAATTTCAAAAAGAAAGACTCGTTGAGAACTGGAAGGTGGAGATGAAGGTAATAAGTGGAAAATGCAATTGAGGATTTGTTTTAGTTGTAACAAAATTTAACTGAGGCTTTGGTTTACTTGTGACAAATGTAACTAATGTTGTGATGAATTGTAACTGGTGAATTTATTCAGTTGTGACATGGTATAGCTCACACACCTCTCTCTCACATGAAAATGTAACTATTTCTCTTGAGATGATAGATGTCTAAAGTGACCCTTGAACTCCCTTTGATTTCTCCACCTCTCAAAGCTATAAATATGCATCCTCTTGGCTCATTTTATAGCCTTCACTAGTTACGGTGAAACTCTAGATAGATTTATACTTGAAAAACTCTTGAAGAAATAATACAAGTTTTTTCCACTCACATGTTTACCATTGTGTATCAGTTCAAATTGTGATGTTCTTGTTTAGTGAGAGTTTATCTTTCCTAACTTTTTATCCTTGATTACTTACCAAATGGACAAAAAGAGTATTATTATAGGTCATTGTTAGTATTCCTTCTTAAGTGTATAGACATTTTAGAAGTGGTTTAAGACCATATTCCTTCTTAGAATTGTCTATTGCTCTCCTAGATGTTGAGTGTATTCTTGAATCTAAGATGTGAAACACTAATGTGACAATGCACAAAGAGTTGTGGGTGTTATGTGAAAGAAGCTTTGTTGGTCTTTAAGTAGTGTATTTTTTAGTAAAATTGGGAGGACATTATTCATTTTTTCATCACCATTTTATTTTCTTAGTTATTTTCCTTACCCTTTTTATATTTAATTGATAGATTCAAGAGAGATTTAAAGGTGAATCAAGGGGAGCTAGCCCTTACTCTAGAGTTTCATCTCAATGAAATTGTCACCCAAAATAAGAGATATGATTCTATTTTTCCACTTGGATGAGGATAACTAAGCATATTTTCAAGGGTACAAATCCAAGTGTCAATAGTTTTTGACATGCCCGGTGGGACTTCTCAGTCCTAGAATATTGTTCAAGATTGGTATTGGTCTTGGCATTGTTGAATATTAAAAGAAACATCTACATTTATTACTTGGAAAATACATTAAAGATTTTAAGTCTTTGATTGATGATAAGTTCTTATTTCCCATGCCAGAGGTGGCCACTAGGTCTACTGCTAAAGGTGTACCCTTTGATTTTGTCGAATTACCTCCATATTCCACCAAAAGGTATATATTTGTAAGCACTCATCATTATAAAAGAGATTTTGTGTTTAAAGATTATAAGTTTATGTTATAGTCCATTCCCAACATCTATAGTGATCATTCCAAAATGGATAGAAGATAACCTTTTGTGCCTTTTACCAAGGCATCTCCCTTGCATCTTGCCTAGAATGATCAAATCCCAAGATCTGCCCTCAAAAGTGTCCCATATTTTAGTGGATATGGTCCATTAAATACCATTGAGCACATTAAGATTATATAAAATATTTGTAATATCCATAATATTACCCAATAAAATGTAGTTATTAGGTTATTGGCCTTATATTTCAAAGGAAAAGTTTTGGACTAGTATGAGACCCTACCTGTAAATTATATTGGCTCATGGGATGAGTTAGGGACTCTATTGATTGATAGGTTTGGGGAAAAGAGTGATCCACTATCTTTAGATAAATAATTAACCAAATAGGTCACCACATAAATTCATGTAGGATTTTAATACTAGGTTCCAAAAAAATTGGGATAGAATTCTAATTCTTGTGAGGCCAAATGCAAACTATGCATTTTTGTACTACTTGAAAGCATTGAATAGTGACATTGCCAAGATGATTCAATATATAGGTGGAAAAACATTACATATTTCATATTAAATAACCATATATGCTACTAATTTTCTTTTCCAAGTGAGAAATATAGCTCCTAGACCTCCAATTCCACTATTCCCTGATTTGCATTCTCCTAGTCAAAGTGCATTGCCCACTTTAGATCCTTTACTTGGTCAAGAAAAATCTACCATTTCTCCTTCAAATTAAATACATAAGGTTAAAATATTATCCAAAGTGTTACCAATAAGTGGTTTCTCTCAAAATACAATAGGCCCAAGGTTATAGGCCATATCAATCCTATAATGAGTTTAGACAAATGGACGAACCTCCTTTACAAGGCAATAATCAAAGACGAGGACAAATTACCCTTGTCAAGACTTATAAAATTTATAATCCTAGTGATCATTATTCCTCAAAATCCTTTGTCCTCACTTAGAAAAATTTGGTCTAAGAATAACCCAACTATCCATCTTTTGAACATGGTCAAGAACAAGTTGCTTATGAAAATGAAATGCACAATCAAGGTATGGTAATGCAAGGCAGTCAATCATTCCAAGATTTAAATTTTGAAGGATCCATGCAAGGTGTGGTGTAAAATGGATAAATTCATACTTATTTTACCCTCATAAATCATTTGGAGGGTGATTTTTATGCCATTAATTTCTTAGGAAATATGAACAATCAGAATACTAGTGTTGCCTACAATACTAGGTCCAATAAGAGGGTTGTCGATGAAGCTTAATGAAATAATCAAGGACATATTTTGACTCATACATAATATCCTATGGTAATTGGGTCTAAAATATCTCCTAAACTATAATAAAATTAGAGAATTCCAAATTCTAGGATAGCTACTACAACTCTACCTCCACAAGCTACATCACAAAGTGAAAATGTTCATAAAGAGAACCCCAAGGTGAATAATCCTTCCATCAATGTGGTAGAACATATGAATAAGATTCATATGAACATATAATTATGGGATTATCTAACATTAATAGGGTAGAAATATATACTCTAAAGGGAATTGCATGGATTAAGAAAATAGGCTGGCCCATCTAGAAATGACAATGTCATTCTAGTAAATAGAACTCAATCAATGGATGGTCAAGTGAAGAATGATGAGAAGAATATTCATTTTTACTTATCTCTAATTATTAGTGATTTATTGGTTAATAATTTCATCATTTATAGTAGAGAAATCACATTAGTTATTCCAAAATGTATAGCAGATAAGCTAGGCCTCAAGTATGAGCCAATGACTAAAGGAGTTTTGTAAATAGATGGATCACCAACCAAGACCTTGCAGGTGGTGAAAGGTTTGAATTTGACCCTTCATGATTTTAATATTTTTTAATTCCCCATGATGTGGTAGTATAATATTTACCACCTTATTTTTCTCTATGCTTGTCAAGGGATTTCACATCCAAGATATGTGGATATTTGGCAATCAATTGGTCCTACATGGTGTTTAGGACAAAATATGGAACTAAGGTAAAAATTGAGTCAGAACCTATTCATATAGATCACTTAAAACCATGCTAACATAAGGTATACAATTTTAACTATGATATCATTGATGAAGAGGAGCTTCATATTGGCCAATCTCCATCATCTTCCCTTAAAGGAGTTTTTGATTTGTTCCTAGATGAGTGGGGAAATGACAACTATGAGCATGATCCTTACAATTTTATTGAAGAATATAGTCTTGGAATTTATTAAATGCATAAGAAGGGATATTTCACACCTAATTTTATGAATCCAATTCATGATGTGAATGGCTTGTGGTAGCTTTTCTTTGATGGGTCTAGAATCAAGATGGGGGCACGTGGTGGAGCTATGCTAGTTTCAACTTCAAAAGAAAGGTAATTTTAGCCTTCAAATTTCAATTCTAATGCACCTGTAATGTGGTAGAGTGTGAGGCCCTTATTCATGGTCTTGAATGGGTAAGGAAAAGAGGTGTCAAGGAATTACAAGTGTTTGGTGATAGTGAGCTTGTTGTGAATCAAGTTAGAGGGTAGAATTTGACCAAGAAGTCCTTGCTAAAATATTATAAGCACAAAGTTTGGGACCTTGTATAATATTTCATGGATTTTAACATCAAATAATCATGTTGATATGTTGGCATCTATTGGTGCTCAATTTGATATTCCAAATGGCATAAAGGAAGACAAAAATGAACCCCATCTAAAGGTGATTATGAGACCATCCATACCAGATAATATCACCAATTGGAAGGTCTTTGATAGTGACCATAAAATAACACTTTTTTATACAATAATAAGCTAATATTTCTTCCAAGAATTAGTCTAAACTGTAACAACAATATGGAGGGCAGATTGTCCAACTGAAGTCTAACAATCTCCCTAAAAGCTTAGTGATGCTTGAAAGCATATTCAATGAATATTACCAAATCAAGAAGGAGAAGGTAAGAATGTCAAAAAATAAAGAGAACTATGAAAGGATATAAATCTTTAAAGATAAGCTACTTTCACTTGGGAAGGTACGCACTAGTCATGAAAAACATGATTTTATTAAACTATGCAAGGATTTTAGTGATATTTTTGCATGGGAGTATAGTGATTTGAAGGGTTTTGACCCAAGATTGGATCAACACACCATAGATATAGATGAAAATGCCAAACACATAAAGAAAATATAAATTCCAATCAATCCCAAGATTAAGCCTCTCATGATGAAAGAACTCACCAAACTGATTGAATCCAAAATCATCTTTCCCATCAAGCATTCTTCTTGGCTGGCCAACTTAGTCCTTGTTAGAAATAAGAATGGGGATATCAAGTTGTGTGTGGAATTCAAGGAATTGAATAGAGTGTCTTTGAGAGACCATTATCCCCTCCCTTTCATGGAGAAAATTCTAAAAGTGGTGGCAGGTAGTGAGAGGTTTTCCCTCCTAGATGGTTATTCTGGGTACAATTAAATTTTGGTGAAAGAAAGTGACTAGTACAAACAAAAATTCAGTAACAAATGGGGGAATATATGCCTATATAAAGATGCAATTTGGATTTTCAAATTGTTGAGCTACTTTTCAACATGCAATGGATATGGTTTTCCAAGGATTGATCAATGATATTGTATTGGTATATCTTGATGATGTGACAGTTTTCTCCAAGGAGACAAAAGATTTTTTGAAGCACCTATGGTAGATTTTTGAGAGGTACAGAGAGTTTGGAATCTCTGTAAACCCAAAAAAGTGTGTGTTTATTATCCATGAAGGCAAACTACTAGGATATTTTTTCCAATAAAGGTCTATCTATTGATCCAGAAAGGGTAAGTGTCATCTTGGCATCATCTTTACCTAAACACAAGAAGGGTCTAAAAATATTCTTCGGTAAGATAAATTTCATTAGGAGGTTTATTCCTAGTTTTGCTAACCTGGTCAAGCGTTTGACCTCCATGATAAGGAATAATTAGATAATCACTTGGACAATAATGAGGAAAGAAAGTTATGAAGAGATCAAACAAGCCATTGCCCAAGCTCCTACTCTTGTAAAATCCAAAATTCTCCAAGGAATTGAATTTGTACGATTTTGGGAATGAAGAGGTAATCTCTACCATGATTACTCAAGCTAATGATGAAAGTTTTGAATAGCCTAATTCCTTATTTAGTCAAGGTTTAGAAGGCTATGAGGTAAGATACACATATGTTGAGAAACATGTTCTTTCAGTCATAAGGAGTTTAAATAAGTTTAGGCATATGTTGTCTAAAAACAAGATTCACATTTTTGTGCCTCATCCTTGTGTGAAATAATTTCTATTGAGTAGAGATTTGATTGAGAAAAGGGTAGCTTGGATCACCAAAGTGATGGAATATGATGTGGAAATCAAAACAACTAATCTAGTGAAGGGAAAAGGATTGTGTGAGCATCTTGCTTCAAACTTTAAAGAGCAAAGGGAGGTTGTTCTATAAATATGTGATGACCCTAAAATAGCTATATCTTCAACCATGAGGAGTTGGACACAAGACATGATTCATTTCCTTCAAATTGGTGAGTGTCCACAATGTCTTGATAGAGCCAAGAGAAGGTATTTTAGGCTAAAATCCATTCCTTATGTACTTGTTGATGGAAGTACTATTTAGGAAGGAATTTTTAGGTGTGTTGTTGAGATGTATTGATTTAGATTAGATTGATAAAGTGTTGCATGAGTTCCATGATGGACCAACTAGTGGTCACTTTGCTCCTAAAACCATAACTACCAAGATAATGAGGGCGGGATACTTTTGGCCTAGCTTTTTTAAAGACACCCATGCTTGGGTAAGGAAATTCTAGAAGTGTTCCCTCTTTGATGGAAAACAAAAGCTAGTTTCCTTGCCTCTTCATGCAATCTAGGTTGAGAAACCCTTTTTGCAATAGGGTTTAGATATCATAGGTTTGATCAATCCTCATTTTAGTTCTGGTCACAAGTGGGTGTTGATAGCCACTAATTATTTTATAAGATGGGTGGAGGCTATAGCTCTTAAGGAGGTAAATGAAAACTTAGTCCTAAACTTTTATGAAGGTATAGTAACTAGGTTTGGAGATCTTTTAATAATTATCTCAGATAATGCCTTGGCTTTCCTAGGAAAAATAATAAGTGAATGGAATTTAAAGCATGGTATCTATCTTATCACCTCCTCCAACTACTATCCCCAATGGAATGGAATAGATGAGGCCACAAACAAGAACATGATCAGGATCATTAAGAGAACAATGGAGGAGAATCAAAGGACTTGGTATACCAAGCTAAATATAGCCCTTTGGGATGATAGAATTACTCTAAACAGAGCAATTGAGAACTCACCATACACACTTGTGTATGGAAGGGAAGATAGACTTCCTATCTCACTTAAGTTACCAATTTTTTTTATCTTACCTATCATCTGTAATTGATGGAAAATGACAACATGGAGGTCAGATTATGTGAGTTGATGGAGCTTGAGGAGACAAGAGATCAAGCTATGCACACCATGACTACTCACCAATAGTAAAAAAAGAAGTATTTTGATTATAATTCCATGCCAAGAAGCTTCAACGAAGGAGACATTATCCTAAAATGGGATGAGGATAGGGCCAAAACTAGAAGACACACAAAGTTTGATGCTTTTTAGAGTGACCCATATGTGATTAAATAGTGCAAAAAACACAATGTTGTCCAAATCTCAAAGTTGGATGGAGAGGAGTTGTATATCCCGATCAATGGGATATATCTAAAACATTATTATTGATAGTTCTCTTGTCTCTATTGTATATAGTTTCCTATTTTCCTTATGTTCCCTAAGTGCTTATACACATGTGTGAGTTTGTCCTTGTATGGTTTTATGTTGTCTTTGCTTGGTCTTGCTATTGTTTTATGGTGTGTTTTATTTTGGAAAAATCCTTTTTAGTCATCTTCATGAATCCATTGACTCCATTGGCCCTTGGTTGGATAAGGCTACTAGTCTAGTCAATATAGTAGGCATACTACTCTTATGAGTCACTAATTTGTTGACTAAATTTTAGCCTTTTAGGCCAAAATTGGGCACCGCTATTTTCAAAAAATCATCTAAGTCTATTTCATTTGGTTAGGTCTAACACTTATATTTTCTTTGGAAGAAGTGTTATTTGATAAAACCCACAACAAATGCATAAGTCTTTTCTTTTTGAAAATTTTGTTTTGGTCTTTGTTTAAGTCTTTAAGGAATTCCTTCAGGTTTTTGTTTTAAGCTTTACCAAATTTTTTTAGACTTTTTGTCTGAGGATTTTCCTTAAGATTATTTATTTTAGGTTTTATTCTAGCCAAGTGATGAATTCTTTTAGACAATTTGTTCAAGAGAAATATCCTGAAGACCAAGTGCTGAATTCTTTTGGATAAATTGTCTGCATAATTTTTCTAAAGGTACTTTACGATTTCTCTGAAAGATATCTTCAAGCCAAATGGGGCCCTTGCAACTCTTATGAAGGGTATGTTTGTAAATTTTTTTGAAGGGCACTTTCATTTTTCTGAAGGGTATCCTTTTTCAGGAAAAGGTCCACTTCAATTTTTTTGAAGGATCATTTGTAACTTTCCCAAAGGGTATTTTCTTTGGAAAGTGGTCACTTTAATTCTTCAAAAGGGGCACTTTTCATTTTAAAAAGATCATATAATTTCTATTGAAAGGCATTTACAAAATCCCAAAGGACCATTTCTAAAATCTTGAAGGACCATTTCCAAAAGTCGAAGGGCATTTCAACTTATCTGAAGGGTATTTCAACTTCTCCAAATGCCAATAAAAAATCCACAAGAAAGGACAAGGAGAAGTGAATAAATATAAACCCCAAAAGAATTTCTTTAAACTTTTTATTTGAAGGAAATGAAGAGAAAAAACTCTAAAATAATTCCTTTAGAATTTTTGTTTGAAGGAAATAAATAAGAAGAATTCCTTCAGACTTTTTATCTGAAGGAAATGAACAAGAAATGATCTTAAAGGAAAAGACTAGATAAAAAGTCTAAGGAAATAAACAAAAATAAATAGCCATAGATAATTTGTTTGAAGAAAATGTCTAAAATAAATACTTAAGGAATGATGACCCACAACACATCAATTTCTGACTATGGAGACTAGCCATTGGAATTTTAAAAATAAAGACTTGGTAAAATCCAAAAGGTGGAGATGAAGGTAACAAGTGGAAAATTCAATTGAGGCTTTGTTTTAATTGTAACAAAATGTAACTAAGGCTTTGGTTTAGTTATGAAAAATGTAACTAATGTTGTGACAAATTATAATTGGTGCATCTACTCAGTTGTGACATGCCATTGCTCACCCACCTCTCTCTCACATACAAATGTAACTATTTCTCTTGAGATGATGGATGTCTAAAGTGACCCTTAAACTCTGTTTGATTACTCCACCTCTCAAAGCTATATATATATATACATCCTCTTGTATCATTTGATAGCCTCCACTAGTTATGGTGAAACTCTAGCCAAATTTGTACTTATAGAACTCTTGAAGAAATAATATAATTTTTTGCCTCTCACATGATGTACTATTGTGTACTAGTTCAAATTGAGATATTCTTGTTTAGTGAGAGTTCATCTTTCATAACTTGTTATCCTCGATTACCTACCAAATGTATAGAAAGAGTATTGTTACAGGTCCTTGTTAGTATTCCTTCTTAAGTATATATACATTTTAGAAGTGGTTTAAGACTATATTCATTTTTGGAATTTTTTATTGCTCTCTTATATGTCAAGTTCCTTCTTGAATCTAACATGTGAAACAATGATGTGACAATGCACAAAGAGTTTTGGGTTTTGTGTGAAAGAAGCTTTATTGGTCTTTAAGTAGTGTATTGTTTAGTCAAATCAAGATGAAATTATTCTTTAGTGCATCACCATTTTGTTTTCTTAGTTGTTTTCCTTACCCTTTTCATATACAATTGATATATTCAAGAGAGATTTAAAGGTGCATCAAGGGAATCTAGCCCTTAATCTAGAGATTCATCTCAATGAAATTGTCACCCACAACAAGAGAGATGATTCCATTTTTCTACTTGGATGAGAAAAATTGAGCATATTTTCAAGGGTGAAAATCCAAGTGTTAATAAATATAATTTCAAGTATACCTTAGACTCAACAACAAATACAACATGTTGACAAAATCTGCTCTAGGCCAAACATACCTAATTGTAAATAAAGGCATGCTTACTCATAGAAAGTGTTTATTGTCTAAAAGGTTAAAAAGACTATAATAATACTGTGGGGTTTTATATTAATATAGTTTAATACGATTGATATGGTGAGATCTTTAGAATCAATCAATAATGAATGGAAATGTTGTCAAACCTTGTTCAAGCCTAATAAGGCTAATTCCATACATAGGCTTATATGGGTAGTTAGTTGAGAGGTAGTAATTTGAAGTGAATTTTAGATATTTAGAGACTCTTAGGAGATGGTTAGAAACATGGTAAACTATTTCATGAAGACCTAAATTCCTGATAGTGGAAGAGAAGAGTGAATACAATTAGTTATTGTATTCTATGCAAGTTAGCTTAAGAACCCCAGGCATAAACAAATGAGATTACATGAGACATAATGGAGATAGAAGGGTTAGAGAACCATGGGACCAAGTTAATCAAGTTGTAATTAACTTCCTTAAATTTCTTAGAGTCATAAAAACTTTATAATGTCTCACACTGACCTTATTTATCTCTCATCCCTTACTAAATGCCTACTAGCTACCCAAGAAGCTCTCATATTTTGCTTAGTATAGTATGGAGGAGTTTAATGGGACCCTAGAATCCTAGGGATATTTATCTACCCTAGATTATTTGAAATTTGTGGAATTGGCTGGAATATTTATTCCCCAAGCTTTTTGAACCATCCTTAAGACCTTAAGGTACTTTCAAGCTACTGAGGAGAGCTAGAATGACCTAATGAGAGAGAAATGGATTTATATGCCTCCAAATAGATTGGGTAAACTTTTAAATGACCTAAAACATGTCCAAAAATATCTTTATCATCACCCTATACCACTGGTTTATACTTTTAGGTATCAAACTATACACAATAGGCTAAAAAGGGATGTTTTATTCTATTTAGGAGGTTTATATATTTTACACAAATTTTCTCCTTGTTTCTTAGTTTTAAAAGTAGAATTAAAACTAAAATAAAGGGGTGTATAAGGTTACTTAGTTAAAATTGCATGCACATTGATATCTAGATGAAGTGAGAGCTCTTTTTTGGCTAGGGAAGGATACCTAGTTGAAAGTATGCACGTGTTGATATCCAAATGAAGTGAGAGCTCTTATTTGGCTACTAAAGAATACCTATGATCAAGAGCAATGGAAAAGGGGTTAGATGCATAGATAAATTCTATCTGCATAATGATGCTCTAACTTTTGAGAATGATTTAGGTAGAGTTTTGAGTTATTAGGTACCTACAAGAAGATTTTGGTAGCATGCATTTATATATTTTTTCTCTCTGTTCTCCTCTTTGCAACTCTCCTTTTATAAGAAGTTACCAATTGTAAGTGGAAGAAGCTGATAAATGTTCAAGAAAATTTTTATAATTAGATAGATGGATAAAGATGTTAATTTAGGCACCGAAAAATTGATTTTTATCACCAAATAGAAGGTTACTAAGTTGGGTACAAAGTTGATTTTGCACCTAGCTAGAAATTGCTTTAACACAGTCTAGGAACCTAAACATCAATGATTAAGCTTAATTTTTGGTGGTTTGGGTAACCATCAATAGTTTGGATAATAATTAGATTTCAAGAGTTTAGAGGAATATGGTTGAAAAGTGATTAAAAAGAGGGAGGTTAAAATGGTTAAGTTAGCAAGTTAAAAAGTGGGCTAGGTTAACTAGCTCCAATTTAGGTTAAGGGTTCAAGGATGTTTTGACATAAAAAATATGGTAGTTTTTTAGTGTCTACATTCTACTCTTTTTTGCTATACAGTTTTGGGTTGATAATATTTAAAATAAAAATAGAATACGAGTAAGGTTAAAGGTGAAGGGTGATGGTCGAGATGACTCTAGATGCAGTAGTCAAGAGGACACTACCTACATGGTTCCATAAATGTAATATCCAAAAATAAATTTAGGATAGATGTAGTTATTGAATGTTTCATGGGTGGGTTATGAAGAATAGGTGTGCTCTAAGGGTAAGGTAGTGATACTCAGGTGGGTTCCCCTAAATTGAAGAATCACATGATTCAGTTTAGGTGAAGGTTTATGGAGAAAGGCCATCTCCTAAAAGTTTGATTTCCTTGAGTATGGGATGAGGTATTCCCACTCAAACAAGGTATTAATGAGGCATAGGTCAAATTGGGTTAGTGTTTGATAAATGGTAGGTGATAAGTCATGAGGTAGGTGACAAAAAAGTAAGGTTGGGTATTTGAGATGCAAATACATGCACAAAAATACAACTAAGTGAAATAGCCAATATCATGCAAAGACTAATATTGCCATGTTGGTAATAATAAGGTTGGGTTCTAAGATAAATGACAAGGTAACTAGTCCCTTATATTGGTCATAGTTGATCGGGTCATACTTATCAAGTCACCTATATATGGTTAGTGTTTGCTCAGGTATCTATGGTAGGAAATGCTCTTGAGAAAAACATAAATGGTCTGGTTGGTTTTGCATGAGGTGGTGCAAATTTTAAATGTTTGACATGGAAAAATTGGTTTACATATTCAAAAATACTAAGACAAGGTCATTGTAAAACATGTGAATAAGTTGGGTCAAAAGGGCCAACATCGAGGTGGATGCAGTCAAATGATTGGGTAGTTTGGTAGAGAAGGGTAATCTCTAAAAGTTAAGGGAGAAGGTGACTCCCAAATAGGTTTATGGATAAGGGTAAGCTCCATAGTTTGAGGGAGAGGGTGACTCATAAATATGTTGGTGGATGTACAAATGGGTTTCCCCACTTGGGTGTTCCACTTGGTTGGGTTTAGGTTGATAGTGTTGATAAAGTTCATAAGATAGGTAAAGTTAGATTTTATAGGATAGGTTGAGTGGATAAAGTTTGTTGATAGGTGGTTGGATAGATAGGTGTTTTAATCACGGTAGGTAAGGTTTAAGAAGTTTGATTGGTAGGTAAGGGTTTGATTTGGTAAGGTCGGTTGAATAGGTTGATTTGATAGGTTTGATGAAGTTGATAAGATGGATTGGTTGTATAGGTTGGGTAAGGTAGGTAAAGTTGGTTGGTTATTGTTGGTTGATATGTTTGATAGGTTGAAGTTGGTATATCAATAGGCTAGGGTGATGGTTATTGGTTTGATAAGGTAGATAAGGTTGATAAAGTTATTTAGGTTGATAGATTAGGTTAGTTGGGTAAAGTTGACAAGTTAGGTTAGGATGGTGGTTGGGGGTGGATAACCCAATGGTTAATGAGGTTGGATAGGTTGAATTTGAGATTGGTAAAAATAATTGTTAAGTTGGTGTTGATGGGTTATTGGTTGGAGGAAGATGAGGTGATTAGAGAAAATTAACCTTCAAAGGTTAGGTTTGGTTTGGTTCTAGGTTGGCTTGGATTACAGAGAAAGGTAACCTTTAAGGTTTAGGGAGAAGGTGACTCCCAAAAGTAAAATGTCAAGCTGCTTTATTGGTTGGTTGGTTTGTTATGTTAAATTGATTGGATGGGTTGGGTAAATGTGATTGGTAGCTAATGGTTTGGGTGGTAGTTAGTGGTTTGTTTGGATAAGGTAAATAAGGTTTGTTTTATAGGTTTGATGGGTTGAATTTTGTTTGCATTTTTTTGTTGATTAGGTGATGATTTGGTTTCAATGAATCCAAATGGAGAAGACATATCTTCAAAAGTGATATTGAAAGTATAAGGGGGAGGCTAAATGCTCTGATTGACAAAGACCATGATGGAAAGATGGATGGTTTTATGAATATAAAACCTTTATCACTCTTTTGATTTGTTATCAGTTCAATGATTAAAAAAGGTAGCTTGAATACATAGTGTCATGTAAGCTCAATATCCCTTGATTTGTAAAAGATAAAAAGGGAAATGGATGGTAGGTAATGAGTGATAGGTATGGCAACCTTCTTATGAGGAGGGCTTACTTATTTTGTAGGTGACGTAAGAACCATGATAGACAAGTCCATGTCATATGCTAGGTGTAGACTGAATGGTACGAGAAGTCTACTAATGAAAATTGATTACAATTTTCTTGGGATAGCTTTTTTTTATTGATATAGGGTCTTTTTTGCTTGTTTTTATATACTAGTGAAGTTGATCAATGTGAGAAGATTCAAATGATTTCTTTTGGCAAAGTTAACTTAGCCATATTTTGAGGGAGTGGTCTAATTTTTGCTTTGTTCGTATGTGATAGTTGTCCTTCAAGGGAGCAGTCTATTTTAATTTCAAGAAATTTTGATTATTTTTGAGTAGCCATCCTTCAAGGGAGAAGTATACATGATAAATATGTTGACCCAAATGACATTTTTGGTATCCCAAATGTTTATATGCATGTTTAAACATGAAACATCTATATAGGCCTAAGGTTTTCCTTTATGGAGGCAAAGCCATGGCACAATAAGGATGATAATGGGTGAAAAAGGTGGATTTAAGTGACAATGACCATGGGATTCCATTTGATTAGAGATGAAAAGTATCCATGAGTATCATGCCATGAGTAGAGTCATTGTATCCATGCTTAGGATTAGTCAAAGTTTATGATAGATAAACACATGATCTTATTTTTAATTGATTATCCTTAAAGATAAGGAGATGAAGGTGATTGAAAATAAGGGATGAGCTTAAGTTAGACACATAAAATGACAAGGAACTTGGTCTAGCCAAAGAATAGATGTGAGTGTAAAAATGTTTAAGAGGTTCAGGCTTAATATACCCCAGATCCATGCTTGCATGGATGGTTAATGTCAATCAAAAGAGTAGATGTCCCCCAATTACCTTACAACTCTTGGGTAGATAGAAAAAAGGTATGGGTTGATAAAAAGGTGAGGTTACTTAGGTGAGATTTTAATGGAGGAAGATAGTTAAAAGGAGAAATGTGTAAAAGGTAGTCAAAAATGGCTAGGGTTAAAGTTATTTGGTTGGTTGTTGGGTTTGTGGGTGGAGAAGGATAATATCCAATGGGTAATCTCCAAAGGTATACTAGTTGGGAGGGAGAAGGTGATTCTACATGAACTTTTGTTGGGTGAAGGAGAAAGGTAATCCCAAAGAGTTCACATTTGGTTGATAGGTTTATTTGGTTGGTTTGGTTAATTGGGTTTGATTGCTTGGGTAGAGTTGATAAGGTGGGTTGGGTTGATAAATGGTAAAAGCCTTATAGAGGTGAAGTTATTCCATTTTTATTTTTCCATAGATGGTCAGAAGAGGGAAAAATGATCACAAGGTAAGGTGATGGTTAGTAAGAAGGTTTTAAGAGGGGTGAAGATGACTTCACCCACCTCCCTAATGGTTGTTAGTTGTTAGTGGTTAGTGGTTAGTAGGTAAATTTCATAGGTGGTGGTTCTTGTGGGATTTAATCTAGTGCACCAAGGATAGGAAAAGGTAGTTGGGTTCAATTTAGGTAGGATAGGGTAGGCTTGATAGATTTGAAGGGTAGTTTTTGGTTTAGGTTGTTAGGTAGGTTGGTTTGATTGGTTAAGAGAGGTAAGATAAATGGTTGAGTTAGTCTGTTGGCTGGGTTGGTTTGATTTTTTGGTTTGGTTCATAAGGTAAGATTGGGAGAATGGTTATAGGTAAGGTTGAGTTAATGGTAGGTTTGGTTTGGTTGATGGTCATTAAGGCTAGGTTAATAGGTTCCATAGAATTGTTAAGTGGAAAATGTAGGTTGGTTGGTTTCACATGGTTGAGTGGAAAGTATTGGTTAGTTGATTCCACATGGGTAAGTGGAAAGAATTGGTGGGTTAGTTCCTTGAATGTGGTTTCTAAGGAAAGTTGACAAGGTTCTACTTAGGTAAAAAGTGGTTTGGTCGAGGGTTGGACCATGGTTTTCTCAACAATTAATGAAGAAAGAGGTTCCATGATTGATTATTTGATGATATTTAAGGCTAGGTTAGATGGAACCCAAAGAATTTCCTTTGAAACCTCTTTATGGTGGATAAGGTTTTGGATGAGCATCTTGAAAGAGCCACATCTATCTACCCCATGTCTGTTGGTGTGTTGATATGCACAAAATTCATCTTTTATAAACCAAATTGGTTTTGGAAGAGAATCATTGATGGGTTTGATTGGAGGATGGTTAATGATAGAAGCCTCCAAGAATTTGTCAAAAATTGAGGCATACAATTCCCCCAGCAAGGTGTACTACCTAGGAAGAGGGTGCACCAATGGATCTTGAGTTTCTAAGCTAAATGGTAGATTTTATGAGGTTTTTTGGTTTGAGAGTTTTGATGGGTTTGATAGGTTAAGTAGGTTTGGTTGATAAGTTGGTTGATTGGTTGGATTGATAAGTTGATAGGTTGGTAGGTTGGTTTGATTGGTTAAGAGAGATAAGGTTGGTTGGGTGGTTGGATTTTGATAGTTTGGGTGAGGTTGATAAGGTTCGTTGATAATGGTTGATTGATAAATTGATAGGTTGATTGGTTGGTTAGTTTGGTTAAGATTGATAGAGTTGGTTGTTGTAATAAGGTGGGTTGAGGTATTTAATATGATGGGTAGGGTAGATGGCCCAAGTTTTGATAAGGTTGGGGTGATGTATGTGGTATATGTTGATAGGTTTTTGGTTGGTTGAAGTTGAAATTTTATTGGTTACAAGTAAGGGTTGATTGGTTATGGGTACTAGAAATATATAACTCTACTTTGATTATCTAGTCCATTAACATTATAACCAGTTCAGGTGGTAGTTGATGTTTTGGGGGTTGATTATGGTTAAAGTTTGATGGTTGATGGGTATATTTGGGTTAATTATAGGTAAGGTAAAGAGCATAACTATCTCGAGATGCTAGGTAATGCTTAAATGTAAGAGGGTTATGGTTTAAGATTCTAAAAAAGATAGGATCTCTAGAAAAGGTTATAGAAGGGCTCTCCATTTGAATAAGGTAATGAAGATGAGGGTAAATGAGGTCAAAATTATGGAAGGTTGATGGTAGAAGGTCAATTCATCACAACTAAAACAAAGAGAAAACAAAAACAAATTCTAGAAAATAATTCATACACTAAGTGTGTTAGCTCCTAGGATAACTTTTATCTCATGTTGGCTTATGCCTTAGTTAAAAATGTGTGAGGGTAGTTTGGCTTTCAAATTAGGTACTAGATAGGAAAGCTAAGGATGGTTTTAGGTAATGTTTAGGCACTCAAGAGAATCTATACTAGATTGGGTGTGTGGCCTGGTACTTGGGAATTACTCCTTGTACTTTATGATCCTAAAGATAGGTTGGGTCACTTAGCCAAGATATATTATCTATCTAGGGCTTATACTCAGCTAGAGAACTGACTGGGCTCTCCCCATGGTAATGACCTCCAAGTGGATTTCTAGGTAGGGTAAGGTTTACCATTGGGTGGTGAAATCCCAGTTGGGCATTATCTTAGTTATGTTATGGTGTGTTGGTTATGAAAGTGGTTTAGTTTTCATGTGTGATATAAAAGTGAAGCTATGATAGATTAATTGACTTTTTATGTTACTAGGTGAACCAAAATTACAAGTAAATAATGGATTCAAGATTTGTTTTAAGCCCAAATGAATTTTTTTATTTTGTTAAATGATAAAACAATAGAGAGAGAGAGAGAGAGAGAGAGAGAGAGAGAGAGAGAGATCATACAAACCTATTAATAAAATAAAGGTGGTGGGTTCTATCGGGTGTGCTAGAATGTTTTACTCAAATTTTCACCTCATTTTTTAGTTTTGAAAGTAAAAGTAAAACTAAAATAAAGGGGTGTGTAAGGGTACCTAGTTGAAAGTATGCACACATTGATATCCAAATGAAGTGAGATGTATTCCTTTGATAGATAATAATACCTAGTTGAAAGTGTGTGCTCGTTGATATCCAAATGAAGTGAAAGCTCTTTTTTGGCTAGGGAAGAATACCTGTCATCAAAAGCAATGGAAAAGGGATTGGATGCCTAGAGGAATTTTGCCAAAATAATGGTGCTCCAACTTTTGAGAATGATTTGGGTAGATTTTTTAGTTATTAGGTACCTATGAGAATATTTTGGTAGTATGCATTCATATATTTTCTCTTTGTTCTCCTTTATGCAACTCTCCTTTTATAGGAAGAAGTTTCTAATTTAAGTGAAAGAAGTTGTTAAATATTCAAGAGGAGGTTGATAATTAGATAGGTGGATAAAGATGATAATTTAGGTACCAAAAATCTTATTTTTATCACCAAATTAAAGGTTGATAAGTTGGGTACAAATCTGATTTCGCACCTAGCTGGAAATTGCTTTAACGTAGGTTGGGAACCTAACCATTAATGGTTAGGCTTAACCATCAGCGGTTTGGCTAACTATCAGTAGTCAAGGGTTTAAATGAAAATGGTTGAAAATTTGTTAAAGAGAGGTGGTTTAAAATTTTTAAGTTATCAATTTAAAATTTTGGCTAGGTTAACTAGGTGGTTAACTAGCTCCAATGCGAGGTAAGGGTTCAAGGGTGTTTCGACATAAAAAAAGGGGTAGTTTTTGAGTGTCTACACCATACAAGGTGTTTGAACCTAAAAATTGATATGGATAATATTAAATGTGGAATATAAATAAATCACATGTTTATTTGAGGTTTGGTATGTGTTGGAAGTGTGTAGACTCAATTTTTAATCTCTAGGTATGAGGCTTAATTGAGACCTAGTTAGGAGAGGGAAGCAATGAAAAAGTAAACTTCCACTCACTCTTAGGAAATAAAATTTAAAATTAATTTGCAAGGCCATAATTGGTCCTATAATATGCCTTCATATTCTCACTATCATCTATAAATTCCTATAAGTAAGTTTGTAGGGTTTTAGGGCTATAAAGACTGAAGCCAATTTAGAGATTTTGGTGTAGAACAAGTTCTTAGAAATAGTTTGAGACTTATAAATATATTGTTTCAAGTTTTTTATAATGTTAATAGGCCATACATAAATATATAATGAGCTAAATAATATAAATTCAAGTTTTGACACTTGTATACAAGATTGGCCTAAGGAGATGAAGACTCTTCTAGACACCTAACAATAAAAGGAAGTGACATGTTAAAGAGAACATAAATATATTAGCTTAAATGAGTTAATAGTAGAAAAAAAATGTATTATAACATGGTGTAACAATCAATAAGGCCACTTTTCATCCCATAAGATAAAACAAAGGGTAGTTTTCAAGAGCTAGTCAAGGTGTTAAGCAAGCATTATAACTCCTACACCACTTGGAGCAAGGAAGAATATTTAGAGGATCTAAACATCATGTTTAGGACATATTAAGTTAGTTTCATAACTCTTCTCTTATTTTTAACTCATGAGAAACTTGTTAACTCTCTCTATCCTATGCCCTTCTTTTCTTCTCTCTCACTTGTGTTATATATTGAGCTTGAATTGGATAAGTTTGTATCCTCCACCTAGGTATGGAAAATATTTTCCAATTTTTAGCCTTTGATCAATGAATAACAACATATTTTTAACATATCCATGGACTGGTTTCAATGTGCATGTTATATTAGTTGATATTGCTAAGTGATATATTTACTTCCTTGGCATGCTGTCCTTATTTATCATTCATATCTAGTTTTAAAGTCTTTTTGAAATTCTCTTGAAGTATAAAAATGGAGTGTGTATGGGTTTAGTGATTTTTATTTTCACTAGTTTTGCTTCACAAACCTCCATGATAAACATTGATGTAGAGAGGCAAATTTAGATTAGTGTCATGTGCAAGTTAGGATCTTGTTTGAAATTAAATTACATTTGGTTGGTAGTGATCAATTCATATTTTTTGCATCACCTCCATTAGACTAGGTTTATATCCCTTTTCTTATCAAGTTTTAAATTAGTGTTTGAGCCTAAGTGATTTATCAAGGGGAACTATCCCTTTAACCTAGAGATTTACCTATATAATAGGGTACCTAAAACCCTAAGGTGTTTCCATGTTTCATCAATTTTGGAAGGCTTGAACTACCTTTCAAAGGCTAAAAATTTTATGCATAATAATTTTGGCACATTAGATGGGACTAAGATCCAAAGTTATGGAAGAATTCTTGGTGTGTTCTTCTAACTATCATCCTTTGGAGGTGTTCAACAAACATCACTGGTGACTCTGAATACAATCAACTAGTTTTAGCATCCCAAGTACTTATTTTGAAAATTATTTGATAGTATCTTGTGTTTTCATTTGACTCGTGAATTTTTGATGGTTGGGTATGAAGAGTGATTCTTTTTTATACCCCCTTATTATCCTTGTTATGACCCCAACTATGTGCCTTAGAATACTTATCAATCATGTTATCCTCCTTATGAGTCATATCAATCCTATGACATATCAATCCTATGGTCAGCCTATTCTCCCTCTACATGATCATGATGTTGTATATGGGCATCCTTCTCAAGCTCAAGATGTCCCTAGTTACCCTTTAAACTAGTCCATTTCAAGTTTGAAGCAAATTCTCTTTGGTTATGAGAGATACATGTTATACCTTCATACATAAAGGGGAAATGGTTAGGATATCCCTAATCATCTCATTCATGACATGTGATATTTATTTCAACTATTAAAATAAAAATGGGCATATATTGAGAAAGAAAATTTGAAAATATTCTCAAGTGGAATGTTGGACGTAAGTGGTATCATTCAAAAGTAGAATATATGATAATAATTTATGAAGGATAGTATGTCCAATTCCATCAGCCCTATGTGTCTTCTTACACTTCATCTTAGTTCTCATATATGCCACCAATTATTCCCTAATAGACCTCTCCAAATAATCTTTTGAGTGTTTCAATCCCTTCATGTGTTCCTCAAACTTTTCCTTCTTGAAATTCCATCCAAGAGAGCATTCAAAAGGAGAAGGAGATTGTTTTTGATCATCCCATCATTGAAGGCCAAAATTCCATTTCTCTTCTTCAATAAACTCCCAAGAAGTTTTTCAATATTCTAATATGGAATCAAGTGGTGAATTTATGGAGTGGACAAGGTGAAATAAGTATAGATTGAGATGTTAAAGGTAAAGAGGAATCTAAACATATACAAGCCTTTCTCATCTCTCCTCAAGAGCCCCATTGTACTTCATATCAGCCCTCTTATGTCCCTTATCTTCATGAAGACACTAAACACCTCCAAGATAATCTATTCTAAGAGAGAATAGATAGGCAAATCAAATGGTTGGACTTGAAGATGAAAGGACTTGAAAAGAGCCAAAATCAAGTGGTTGAAGGAAAAGAGAGTTTTGTGCCTAATCAAGCCCCATTTTCCTTTCCCCAAGAACCTATATCTGGTCTATCTTGGAAGTATACCTAAGAGTGTATTAAAAATAAGAATGAGACTCCAATTAAGAAATTTAGGGATGAATTTGCAACTGTTAAAGAGCCTCAAGAAGGCTACGAGAAAAATGAAATTCTTGTTGAAAAAGATGTCCCTTCCATTTCTCAAATCAACTTGCTATCTCTCCAAGAGTTAATTGAATAATCCTCCATTCCCAAACTCATTCATGATCCATCCACCATACCTCATTATCCCTCTCCAACTCATGAACTTTCCCATCACCCTCCCACCACATCCCTTCTTGAAGAGAAAGTTGTCATATGGGAGGTAAGTGAAGAGGATCAAGCTATAGTTACAATTGAAGAAGATGACTCAAGTGTCTGTGATGAAGATTTAACTATTGGTACCCCCCTTAGTGACTATAAAAATAAATTAGTCTTCTTGAGTGAAGAAAGAGATGGTCTTGATGAAGTTGTAATTTCTTATGAAGGGATTTCCAAGATTGCCACCTTGGCCAATGAAGAGGTTGATCAAGACATGGAAGAGAATATTTTTAAGGGGAAAATCATAATGACTAAATTTTTTAAATCTAATGAGTAGGTTAAAATAAAGATGAAGGACATGTGTTATACCTATTTTCTTATGTTCAAGGAGTATAAAAGTCTTGGGAAGTTAACACCTCTGGGAAAGCAAAATCATATTGTTGATAAGGAAAATAGGACTCCTAGTGAGCAAACATGCCTTGAGGAACACTACCAAGAGTTTAAGTACATGATGGAGAAATATATGATGATTATGATAATCATGAACATGTTCAAGACATTCATTTAGAAAAAAAAATATAAGACAAAGTTTTTGCTACCTACATGGACCAAGAGGGCTTATGGTAGAAGTTCAAGGAGATTTGCAATGAGTTTAAAGCTCTTTAAGAGCCTACTCCCCCTATTGGATAGCCTAAAGATGTTTTTAAAGATGCCTTGCTTCTTGAAGGATAATATGATAACATCTAAGGTACCATGATTAAGTCTGCTCCTATAAATCAAGAGATGGCCATGTTTGAGATATGTGCAAACACTAAGAGAGGTCATGAGAAAGAGCTTGAGCCACAATATGAATTCACATTCATAGGTGATTAGTTTGCTTCTATCATTTCTTCATTTCAAGAATTTCCAAGAGGACTGGCATTCATAAAGAATATGAAGACAACAAGAATAAGGTTCAAGAGGCAACTTGTTTCATTTTAGCCTTCATTTCATGGAGCAAGAGAATGTGCAAGCTTCTTCTTTGAACTATAAGGAAGAAGTTATTTTTAGGTTAGTTGTATATAGCTAGTTTGATTATATTGTTTTTGTGTTCCCTAAGTTCTTGATAACACCTTTGGTCTCTTTTTATTTGTTATATGTTTTCTATTTTTTTTGGTGTGTTTTGAAGGTTAAATCAGACTGTTATGTCATAGTCAAGGTCTAGTCAAGTTTGATATTGAGTGCAAATGACTCCACTACCTAATGGAAGGACAAGGCAATTGGTAAATTTAGCATTATAGGCATGTTACCCTTGTGAATCACTAAATTAATGACCAAATTTGGAACCTAAGTTAAAATTGGTCAACCCCCTCTAAATTTAAACTTTAATAGGGTTATCAAAACTTATATGTGGTCTTTTCATGTCTTATATGATCCCCAAAAGTATTCACAAATAAGTTTGGAGAAGTTAAGGTAATGTATTTTTTGGTCATATAGTGGTCTAGATATGTCATGGATAGATAAGGATTGGTTCAGTGGTGTCATAGGTTTTTAGGGGTTTCTCAAATTCATTTGATGTCTTAATCATTTTTTCATAACATTTCATGATATTTTGGAGTGTTTAAGGTTCATTTATGAACTTTAAGGTAGTGGAAATGAGGAAAATGTGATTTTTGGATAAAATTTAGGTTTTTTAAATCTCTTAAAGTGAAAAAAATATATAGAACACCTTAAAATAACCTTAGAGTAGTTAAATAATGGATACACCTATCAGCAAGTCAGAATCTTGAAATTCAATGCTTAAGAAAGGAATTAAGAGATTGTATAGAAATGTTGAGATCACTTGTAGGTAAAAATATTTTTGAAAAATCCCTTGGAATTCCTCAAGTAATAAAAAATCATGGAAATAATTTTCAATTGTAATAGTTTCATAAATCTCTCTTTTTCCTCCATCGTTCCATTCACAAACTCATGAAGGCCATTTTTAATTGCATTATACAGGCTATACAAGTGGAGTTGGGGAATAATATTTTATCCAAATTTTAGAATCCAAATGGAATTATAATTTTTTTCATTGTTAATTTTATTTATATCATTATCTTTATGAACAATCTCTAAGGATCTATACTACTTTTTTGAGGACTAAATCCCCATAAACTAAGTTTTATGCAACTTTAATGCAAGTGTGAAATCTTTGGCTGAATGAAACCAATTGGAATGATTTTAATAGGTACATAAAAGTATCATATACCTTCATTCACCATATTTTCATGTGTGGTCTTGGATTGGTAAGAAAAGTTATTATTTTACATGGTAAAAGTGACTATCAGTGTCCTCCATTTGTTTAGAGTTTTCTATAGGGTTAATATGAATTTAAGTGTTGATTTAATATTTTATCCATATTTAAATTTCATTAAAAGGTTATCCAATTTATTAATTTCATCCATACTACTCTCTAAGTGCCATTGTGCTCTTAGCTTGAAGACTATGCATTTGGAGCTGCATGTGTATAGTAGTTAAAAGGTATGGTTTTCACCTTGTTCAATCCATGGTGAAGGTGTTTTAAATACATATATTGGAAAAAAAACTCATTAGTCACTCATTAAACTTGTTATAATATTATAATATCCGCAAGTGACTCAATTCTCAATGTATAATCTTTGTATAAGAGTGGATCATATGAACACAGTCCATACACACAAAAGACAAGTGTGAAGTGGTATAAGTTTTTGGAATTAAATTATTCATGAATTTTTAAGAGAGTGAAAAATAATTTTATCAATATTTTATACAATGAAAAATTTTATAGGGCTCAAATATTAATTCTCTTAGTAGCCTGTGCAGGCAAGAAAGTGACCTATAGGCCTTAAACCTATAGGTCTCATTTTGGACAAAGGTATATGTTCATGATGAGTTTAAGTTTATAATTTGAAAAATGATTCAAAAATAATTAAATATAATATATTTATGATTGAATATCCAATTATGTGTTAAGGTAACAAGGGTTAAAATATATAAGAGGAATGCAGACCCAATACCCCACACCGACCTGATTTTGAAGAACCAAGCATGGGTATGTGAAGAGAAATTTAAAAGACTAATTGAACCTTATATAAAATGAAAATTATACCTAAATTAGGTAAAATAATATAGGTTTCATGGTATATTTTAAAAGGATAAATCTGAAACCCAAAATGCACTCAAAACTCTCTTATAGTCACCTACAACCAGTTGAGAGGAGTGCCTTGAATAGTGATGTTGATGAATTATAGAGTTTAAAAGCATTGATAAGGGTCCTAATATGCCAAAAAAAAATGAGGTAGATTCATGGAAAGGTTTTAGGATTTGTTTTTAATACCTATAAATCCTCAAACATAGTCAAACTCTAGAAATAGTCACCTACATCCACCTATTGAAGAGATTGTCTTGGACAATGATGATGGATGAAAGAAAATAGTTTCAATGTGTTTAATAAACTCATAAGCCATTAAATATAATTATATAATTTTTTAATAGGTTCAATGTTGTAAGGCTCCTAAAACACTAAAATTATAGACCAATCCCAAGTGAATACACATAGGTAAATGGTCATTTATAAGTCTGTTTAAGTGACTAAAGGTCTTCCAAAACTTGAAAAGGTGGTGTATGAGTGTTTAAAGTTTATAAAAGGATTCAATTTTATCAATTAATTGGAGATACCTAAACCATTTTAAATTTTAGAGATGGTCAAGGAGATATAGTCAGCAATCTTAAGACTATACACACAAGTCTACATACTTTGACTAAGAGGAAGTTTCTTGCTTGAAAAATTTGAGGTCTATATGAAGTCTGAGAGGGTGTTTCCATGATGATGATACAATTCCATGTATCCCTCAAAAAAAAAAATACAACATGTTGACAAACTCTACTTTAGGTTAAATAGGCCTAATTATAGACAACCTTGCTTACTCATAAAAAGTGTTTATTATCTGAAAGGTTGAAAATACTATAGGAGGAATGTGAGGTATGAGAGTAAGATATTTTAATATGACTAATATTATGAGAGATTTATACTTAAGAAACAAATAATGGAAATGATGTCAAACCCTATTCAAGCCTAATAAGGTTAATTACATATATAAACCTAAATGGGTAGTCAGCTGAGAGGTAGTAAGGTGAAAGTGAAGTTGAGAGATTTAGAGACCCTTAGGATATGTTTATAATCAAGCTCAAACATTTCATGAATACCTAGATTCTTGATAGTGGAAGATAAGAGAGAATACAGTCAATTAGGGTATTTTATGCAAATCATCTTAAGAACCCTAGGCCTAAGCAAGTGACATTTCAAGAGACCTATTAGAGATATAAGTGTTGGATAACCTTGGGGAAAAGTAAATTAGGATGTCATTTTCCTCCTTGAATTTCTTAGAGTCATAAAAACTTTAGGATGTTACACACTGACCTTATTTCTCTCTCAACCCTAACAAAATGCCTACTAGTATAAAAAAAAGCTATCTTATTTTGCTTGGTATAGTAAAAATGTGTTTCATGGTACCTTGGGACATTAGGTATATTTATATACCATATTTTAATTTCAATTTGTGGAATTAGTTGGAATATTGGTGCCCCAAGCTTTATGAACCATCTTTAAGACCTTAAGGCACTTTCAGGTTGCCTAGAAGAGCCAAAATGACTTGATGAGAGGGAAATGGATTTATATGCATCAAAATGGATTTGATAAACTTCAAAATTACCTAAAACATGTCCAAAAATCTCTTAATAATCACCCCATACCATTATTTTACTTGTAAGTACATAACTATATAGAATAGGCCAAAGAGGGTTGTTTTATGCTATTTAGGAGTTCTATACAAGGCGTCAAAACTTTAAAATTGACATGGATAATATTAAAGTGTTAATATAAATTAATCACACATTTATATTAGTTTTGGAACATTTTGGAATCCCATAGAGTTAATTTTAAGTCTCTAGGTAGGGATGCTTAATTAAGACCTAGTTGGGAGAGAGTAGTAGAAAAAGTACACTTTCACTCACTCTCAAGACATGAAATTTAAGATTAAGATGTAAGGAAATACTATTTATTATAATATGACTTCATATTCTCATTATCATACATAAAACTCTATACACATGGAGGTTTTAAGGATTTTAGGGCTACAAGGAATAAAGCCAATTTGGAGATTTTGGTGTAGAATGAGTTCTTGAGGCTGATTTAAGACTTTAAAATATATTATTTAAGGTTTTTTATGATGTTAATAGGCCATAAATTAATATAAGATGAGCTAAATAATATGATTTCAATTTTTGACACTTGTATGTAAGATTGGCCTAAGGAGATGAAGAGTCTTTGGACACCTAGCAAGAAAAGGAAGTGATGTGTCATAGAAAATATATATAGATAAGTTGGGAGGTGTAAATATTATATAAATGGTGTAACATAACATGGTATGACCATAAAAAATTCCACTTATCATCCCAAAATCTAAAGTAAAGGGTAGTTTTGGAGAGCTAGTCAATGTGTCAAGCAAACATTCTAACTCCTATGCCACTTGGAACAAGGGAGAATATTTAAAGGAGATAAATATGTCATTTATGACCTAATTATATAGTTTCATAAATCCTCTCTTATTTTTAACTCATGAGACACTTGTCAACTCTCTCTTTTATATGCCCTTCTTTTCTTTTCTCTCACTTGTGCTATATATTGATCTTAAATTGGATAAGTTTATATCATCCACTTAGGTATGGCAAATCCATACCCATTTACAACCTTTGATAAATCAATAAAAACTTGGTTTTACCTTCTCCAGGGTCTGGTTTCAATGTGCATGTTAGACTAGTTAATCTTGCTAAGTGATAGATTTACTTCCTTGGCATGTTGTCCTTGTTTGGAATTCATATTTAGTTTGAAAGTCTTTTTGCACATCTCTTGAAGTGTTCAAATGGTGTTTTTATTGGTTTAGTGATTTTTCTTTTTACTAGTGTCATGTCATGACCGCTTGACTAGTCCTTCTAGATCAAGCTTTCTTCACAAAGCTCTATGAGAAATATTTATGTAGAGAGGTGGATTTGGATTAGTGTCATGTGTAGGTTAGGCTCTTGTTTAAAGTGAAATTGTATCTGGTTGGTAGTGATCATTTCATATTTAGTGCATCACCTCCATTAGAGTAGGTTTTTATCCCTTTTCCTAGTAAGTGTTAGAGTAGTGTTTGATCCAAAGTGATTAATCAAGGGAAGCTAACCCTTTAACCTAGATATTAACCTCTCCAATAGGCTACCCAAAATCTTAAGGTGTTTCCATGTTTCATCAAGTTTTGAAGGCTTGAAATACCTTCCAAAGTGTGAAAAATTGATGCATAATAGGTACCATAAAATATGTTTGAAAATAAATAGCTATAATAGTGTTTATTATAATTAACATGTTTCATGCCCCATGAATTGGTGAAAATTGATAAATTTAAACATGGATATGTATATGTTTACTAAAATAATCAGATAAAATTTTCAATTTAAATTTTCATTAGGTTTTGGTCTCTATAGGTATGTTACACCAAATAATGTTGTCATCAATGAGATTTGTATCTTTTGAATTATATTGAATAATTTGTTTGTATAATGTCCTACATGCCTATGATATTCACAATATGCATTAATATCATGAATCCTAGGTAAATACTTACTCATATTAACCACTTTTGTTATAGGTAGAAATATAAGTTTGCACTCGACTAACTTTTGTAGTAGTATCTAATGAGGTTGAGATAATATTAAAACTCCTGCTTCTATGGAGATGATAATAAAACTTGATTTATAGGTTGTGATACTACATTAACCTTTATTTTCTCATTCTTGGTATTGTTTAATTTAACCTTGTATCTTGGCTTGATTTTAATTTTTTTTTGGATTAGTTATGGAATTAGGTGCATTTTAGTTTTTTTTCAAAGTTATGAGCTTAACATCTCAATCTCTCACTATGTGTCATAAATCATCAAAATACTTAAATTTATTGAATAATATAGACTCATGAATTGGTGCAAGTAGCTTTATTTATAGATGTATTATAACTCATTATTGTCCACATTATTGGTCATATTAGATATCATATTTTTATAATAAATTATGTATCCACTTAATGGATTACTTTACCCTTCATTGAGTTTATAAAATTTTTCATAAGATAATTTCTCATCGATGTTGATTTGGAAGTGCACTATAAAATTATCTTCATTGGAGGGAATAACATAAAACCATATAAATATTTGAATTCTCTAACTAATTCAAGGGGGAGATCATATAACCACCATAAAGTTTATTCCTTAATACTATGTGGAAATATCTTTGTCAATAATCTATCATTGTATTCATAATCCAAACATGTTTCATGGAAGGATCTTAGGTGTTGCTCTTGACCACCATTAATATCATATAATGTATTCCTAAGAACTAAAATCCCCATAGGTAAAGGATAAGTTTCAATATAAGAGGTTAAATTATTATGAACCAAGTCATGTGATTTATTTGAAATATTTTCTTTATAATCACCTTGCTCTAACTGTAACACCATATCCTATAGAGTATAAATAGTTTACTCAAGAAAACATGCACTAGGTGAGGCTTATGGTTTATCATGTGTAGTCATCGTAGGATGGGCATAGGTTATTTGTGTAGGAATAATCATGGTAATATGATAAAAATACACAAGTGATTCTCATATCTTATTATGTGCATAACTCATATAATTATGCCTCCTTCACTTGAAAACCTATGTCCAATTGTAATGACAAAATTAGGCCTAAAAAATGGGGATAAAGGTGGGTTAATCTAAAAACAATCATTCCATTTTGAATGGTTGATCACTCCCTACATATCCAATACTCCAAAGATGTAAGTCATGATATATTTAGTTCTCCCCATTAGGTCAATGTGTGAAATAGATCTCATTCAATAGTTGAAAATTGTAATATAACTCTTGATACATGGAAATTGGAAACTTTGATTGGCTCTTGAGGTGCTTCAGACCTAATCATTGTGAATAATTTATAAATTTGGAATAATCGAGTATTTATTTTGAATTTTCTAGTGTTAGAGTATGTTTGATGGATAATTATTATATTAGTAATATTTTATTACCTAATTTTTATTTATATGATACTCTATGTAATTTATAACATAACTAACATGCTATTTGAATGGGTCAACTCATATTAATGATTTAAATTTGAAATGTGACTATTTATTTGCCCATGATGAAATTTTTAGACTTAGGAACTACCATCAAATGATATGTACTATGTTTGATGTTGATGTCTAAGATATAGGATCACTAATCTAATGATTAAGAGATATTTGAGTAAGATACATACTAGTTTGACAAAAGCTATGGGATCTCCTGTAAGGGACTAAGAGAAACCTACAAAGGTTATGCCCATAAAAGGAATGTGGATGTGAGATAATGGTGATTGAGAGTTATGAATGTAAATACAACTCATGTAGGCTGAATTTAGGTAAAAAATGACAATATAAAGTATCAATTACCATATTTTGGTATCTATAACTATAGAAATCATAAATTTATAAAAATTGTGCATGTTAGACTCTATATACAAAAAAACACGAGACATGTGAATCTTCCCAATGATAAGTATGCCTATGTTTAATATATAGTAGGTGGTGATTCTACTTAGGGGACTTAGATTCCACACATAAGCATAAAATAGTCTACATAGCCACATTCTAGATTTATATTTCTAGATGCAGTCAAGGTGTGATTATTCCATATCATTTACTATAATTTACATTGAATTTATCATTATTACACTAGACTTTATCTTTGTTTATGATTTTGACACTAGAGTAGACCTAATATATGTACTTTACTATTGTATATGCTTAGATATATTCATTGTAATTTTTTATCTTTATTTTTCATTAAACCATTTTTAGGATAATCAATCACAAAATTCCATTATGAGAAGTAGTATATTTAGGGACATATTTTTAATGATTTTTTGGTGTAAATTTAATCTATTGCCTTCTTAAGAGAGATGAATTTCAATATAGGAAGAATTGGATTGATGATGTGATGTGGTGAGTTAGATACTTTTATCTTAGGGTTTATCTCATCAATCTCATTGTCAATGTAATCAATAATGTTTAGTTAGACTCTCCCAAGTAGCTTGATATGACCACTATAGATTTATAGTTAAAATGTTGATATTATCTAAAGGGTTATAGACTTTATTTATGAATTATATATCACCTCAGTATTATAAACTTAGAAAATACATATCATGGATGTAACTTTAACTTCTAAACCTTTCCCACTACTAAAATGCTAATATACACTATCTCTTTGTGTGAAATTACTTATCTCTTAGTCTAACCTATGTTATTTTGATGAATCAAACCTTAAATCATGCCTATAATGTTATAAACCTACTTATCTTCCATATTTATAAGTTTTAGACCTACACCTATTTTCCAACTGCTCAGACACTTGCATCCCAGTTAGATGACTATATCGGTGCAAGTGTCCTATCCCAACACAAGTGTCTAGTGCCCTAAATACATCTAATTTTCAAATGAAATGTATTCCTATGGTTGGCCTTAGTGATTTAATGTAAGATAACCTCAAAATTTATTGTTATAGATATAAGATCAACCCTCATTCATTTGACACCTATAAAATAACTAGAGAGACCAAAAGAAATTACCAAAAACATTCTATCAAGCACTCAAGTGAGAAAAATGTCCTTATTTTCTCATATTTCCATATCAGTCATATGGTCAACACATCTATAGGCCTGAAGAATTGAAGGAGTATCCCAAGATCTATATTTTCTAAGTTATAATATTTTTCATTATTATATTTACTATCATACATTACATGATTCATACACAAACCAACATGTAAGGGAAAACTACACGAGTTTGAGGCCCTCTTTTAAGTATTAGTTACATACGTAGTGATCATTATAAGCAAGGTATTTGGGGTATCTTGAACCATGTGCCCACTAACCCATTTTTCCCATAAATAATATGAATATTAATAGCTAGGGCTTTACCATTTGACAAAGAGCGATAGTCCATGACCCAAATCTGAATGCACTAGAGTGAAGATGACATAAAACCCATTATAATCTAGGTGGTCACATCCAATTTAATTAGGTATTTCATATTGGACACCTATGTTGAAGTTAGATAGTAACATTGACACAACTATCCTAAGTTGATGCAAGTGTCCATGACTAATGAGGCATAACTTATAGAATTAGGTGACTATTCTATAATTATGATCCAGTCCAATTTTTTCTTGTTATAGATCGATATCTATATTAGCATCATAACTAGATAATTATCTTATTTTCATAGTTAGTTAAATACCTAGCATAGTTGTAATTTTTATCTTTAGCATCTCAGCATAATAAATTTAGTATATATTCTATTTGAGTTTAATAAATAATTGTCCTATTTTAGATATAGTCTACCATCCTTGTGCCTTAGGATATATCTTACCCTTTTAACCCCAAATTCCATTTATATAGATTTTAGGCTTAAACATTTGATGAACCTAACCATTTCATTTACAAAAACCTAGATTTTGATCTAGGGTTTCTTGATTCTCTATTTTGATTTCTAATTTTTGATTTCTAATTTAACAAGATTTCACAAGTCAAAATTAGTTTTCATTTTTTATAAATATGTTTAATATGGATATATATATATTATTTACTTCATATTTAATTAATTAATAGTAGTTTTTACTTGTTATGTTTCATATATGATTAAATTAGTCCAATCTATAAGTGGTTCAAAATCTAATTATTGCAAATTACATGTATTTTTGCATACCCCCTTTTGATATAATATTTGCACTAAGCTCTTAAGTGTTACTACAAAATGACAAAGGGAGTGTATGAAATAGTCTTGATCTTCCAACCAAGCCACAAACTCTTCCAATGATGTTATGGATAAAACTTCACTTTGGGACTTGCTCCACCATTCTTCTCATTACAAGGATGTTATTTTATATGTGTTACGCATGACCATTTTAACAAGTAATGTAGATATGTCATATATGGATTCTATGTTAAATTCCTTAAAATGGTCTGAACATAACATATCCTTTGAAAAGTAAGATCTACCACCACAAGACCTCATAAATTATTTCTTACCATTATAAATTCATGTTTATGTGTGCAATAAAATTATAAAAAGAGTCACGGTGGATAATGGTTCAGGGATAAACATTTTCAACATATTATTTCTTTCCTTACTTAGAATTAGGCCTAATGATTTTGAACTTTCTAATAAGAGCATCAAATTATTTGATAATATTTCACAAAAAATATTGGGGAAAATAATGTTAAACATTAATGTAGGACCCCATACATTACTTTGTGTCATCTTATGCCAAATGATTTTAATTATAATATAATTTTAGTATATCCTCAAATACATGAAATGTATGTAGTTCCATATAAATTATATGCATGCTTAAAATTCATCTATCAGGTACTTGTTTACACATGTCCAAAGGATACTAACCCCTTCTAACATTGTGCCATAATCCAAAAAATAATTGATCATATGCCACTAACCTATAAAACTAATTCTAGTTCTTGATATTTTATCAAATAGGGATACAAAAGACAAGGGTTGGGAAAACTTGAGAAAGGTATAACTCAGCCCATCTCTCTTAAAAATTACACAAATTGGCAAGTCTTGGGTTTTTCATATAAATCTGTAAACCATAAGCAATCTACTCATACCACACCTTGTTTCCAAAATGCAAAATCCAAATGTATTCATACTTCCACAATAGATCTACCTTTGGTTCACCCTCATTTTTTGATGATACTGCTGCACTAAAAACTTTTAAAATTAATCACTTTTAAAATAATGAGTCATTATTAGAGTACTTAGGGGCATATGAGAATATATCTTATTTATATCATAAGAATAGGTTTCCTCATGCCACCTTTTATCAAGATTATTTGGGTGATATCAATGATAATAGTGTCTAACATGATCCACATAATATTATTCTTATAACACCATTTATTGTAGAGTGGTCTACACTAATAAAAGAAGAAATAATATAATTTAAATATGGAATAGATAAATACCCTTGACTAGTATTGCTTTTAGTAATGATGTAAGATGATGAAGGCAAGTCTTATTGGAAAATCCTACATGATTACCCATAAATATTTACTTTGGATTACTCATATACACCTAAGATTAACCCATCAATGGCAATGTATAATATATTATTGTATCCCAATACAAATATTGTTAAGAAAAAGATTCATAAAATGTATCCTAAAGTGGCATTACTAGTCAAAAAAGAGATCAAAAAACTATTATATGTCAGATTCATTTAAGCCATTTCACATTATTATTAGGTATCTAACATTATACTTTTTACCAAGCCTAATGGCAAAATTTTATGTTGCTCTATTATCATGATTTAAACAAATATTTTTTAAAAGATGAGTTTCCATTACCTAATATTGACATGATTGTCGATTCCATAGCTTGATATGAGACCTTTTCATTTATGAATGGTTTTACATGATATAACCAAATTAAAATTAACTTCATAGATCAAGAGAAGATGACATTTATCACTCCATGGGGTACATTTTATTATACATTCATGCTTTTTGGACTAGAAAATTCTAGAGTAACATATCAAAAGGCCATGACTCATATCTTTCATGATATTATTCGAAAAACTATCTTGGATTATGTCAATGATTTACTTGGCAAATCCAAACACATACAATACCATGTTCATGATTTATAACATATATTTGAATGTTTACACAAGTTTAATGTCTATTTAAATCCTAAGAAATGCATTTTTAGAGTATCTTATGGAAATCTCCTTGGGCACATTATTTCCTGGTGAGGCATTGAGGTTGATCCCAAAAGGGTAAAATCCATTTTTGAGATGACACCGCCAATTAATTTAAATTAGATATGATGTTTATAGGGTAGAATTTAGGATATCTAATGCTTCATCAATCAATTAGATACTAAAAAATTCTCTTCATGCATTATCTAAAAAAGGACACCAAATTTTTATGAGATGACATTTTTCAATATATATTTGATAAAATCAAAGAATATTTAGTAAAATCATCGGTACTCATGTATCTTATTCTAGATAATCATTACTTATTTATATCTCATCTAATCTTGAGGCCATTGGAGCCCTATTAGCATAATATGATTACAATCATAAATAATGGGCAATCTATTGCATCGATCACCAATTTGTTGATTACAAAGGTAAACATACATCAATGGAAAATTATTTTTAGCCTTGGTTTTTGATACACAAAAACTATGGCACTATTTGATCAACAATGAGGTCCATGTGAAAGTTAAATAAGATCCATTAAAGTTCCTTTGAATAAAACACACATCACTAGCAGTATCACAAAATGGGTGATGCAACTTATAGAGTTTGATCTCAAATTTTTGTCTTAAAAATAAATAAAAGGTCAATTTATAGCTAACTAGTTGGTTGTCACTCTATTACCTCATCTTTTTCTAATTAATGATGAATTCTATGACAAGTTTGAGGCATATAATATATCTTCAAATCTATGGAAAATGTTCTTTGATGGATCAAGATGTAAAATAAGATTGGGTGATAGTATTATATTATACATCCCTAAGGGAAAATACATACCTTTCTCTTATAGATTAGGATTTTCTTGCACCAATAATATAGTAAAATATGAAATATTGATATTTATATTATCAATAATACAAAATATTAATATCAAAGACATTTAGTCTTTGGTGATTCTTAGTTGATCTTTAATCAAGTTACCAATCATTACCAAACAAAATAAAAACACATTATACCATATAAAGAAATAGTGGAAAGAATAAAAAAAATATTTGGTATATTTTTTATTGAAAAAATCCCCCATAAATATAACCACCATGCAAATGTAATGGTTAATGCAACATCCTTGATAAAATTTGATATTAAATGATCATATAAAATTCACCATTCACTAGTTACAATAGCCTTCCATTTATTCTAACAAAATGAATACCTTAATCATTCTTGCTATTAATTACAATTATACAAACACAAAATGGTGCATTTATAGTAATATTTTCCATTATTGAGCTTATATACTGGACCACTTCATGTAAAATGATAAACATAAATTAAAATTTGAAATACTTGGTTATGTTATTATTGGAAATAATTTATTTAAATGAGTTTTTGATGGACACCTTCGTTGATGTTTAAACTTAAATGAAACACATATTGCATTATTAGAAATGTAGATAATGAGTGTGGCATACATTTTAGTGGTAAGGTTATGTCCTTAAAACTCTTACATCAAGTCTATTATTAGAATACCATAGAATAAGATTGTATTAAACATGCTAGATTATGTTTACATTACTAGAAATATAGTAATTCAATCCATGCACCATCTCACAAATTACACCCAATTATCTCACCATGGCCTTTCTCATTAGGGGAATTTGATGGGAAAGATGAATATAGTGTCTACTAGTGGACATAATTTCATAATCATAGCAAAAAAATATTTTACCAAATGGGTGGAGGTAATTCCCCTTGAATTAACTATAGGAGATGACATGTGTAGGTTTTTAATGACCAATATTATTTCCCATTTTATCACACCTTTAGATATTATTTATAACAATGGATCCTCTTTAAAAAATAAGATAGTCAAACACTCTTGTAATAAATACAAAATAAAAAATACCTTTTCTATGCCTTACTATCCATAGGGAAATGGAAAGGTAGAGGCAATAAATAAAATCATTGTCAAAATACTTGGCAAAATAGTTAAATGATATAGTTCATATTGGCACCAATATATGGTGTACAATTTATGGGAATATCATACTAATGTTTATACCCCTACTCAGACTACACCTTATTATTTGGTTTATGGTACAAAGGCAATGTTGCCAATTGAACTTGAGATATTTTCTCTCCATGTATCTCTCAAAGATATTATAAAATATAATGAATACCATGAAAAGTGATTACATCAATTTGAACAATTGAGTGAAAAATTCAAAAATATTGTTGAACACTTATGGGTTTATCAAGATCATGTTAAGCAAAAATATAATAAAAATATTTGGACAATGACTTTGTTATGGGTGATTTGGTATTAAAATAAAATCAAAAGAACACCAATTTAGAAAAAGATAATAAGGGGAAGTCCAAATAAAATTTGTTGGGACTATTTATTATTACATAAAATTTGGGAAAATGTGCATACCACCTAACCACACTTTAAGTAAAATCCATCAAAATATAATGAACATCATGCACTTGCATAAATATCCCATGTCATGTAATATATCCTTTAAAAAACTAAAAATATGTTCAGTATTTACATATTCTATTAGATCCTTGGCATATATGTTATCAGTTCCATGTTGGTAGATCACATATTAGTATTTCATATATACATGTGTTTCATACATATTTTGAGTGAAATATAGACATACATAGAAACATGATCTAGTTACTTTTGGATGTTGGGTTTTCCCTCTAACCATGTCACCAAGATGTTGGGCGTATCCACTTATTTGACCCTGATACATCCAAGTTATATAAATTTATGGTAATTTTACATTATCATGTTTGAACTTATATACTACACATTCCTTTATCAATTCTTATATATTTCATAGTGTAATTGATATGTTATGTACATAACATTTTTTGATAATATATATATCTAGGGACTATAATTATATGTTTATACTAGATACTCATGCTTTCATTTATGCACTTCCTTAAGTTTATTTCATTTATATTATCTTTCTTGTTTGATCATTTGAATATGATTCATTTTTATGGGCCCCATTCCTTGTTTACCTCTTTTACATTTAAATATGTCATTTATTTTTGTATGTTGACATTTGAATAAGTAATTTCTTACTTTGTGGACTTTTGACTATGTCATGTCCCTTTGATTATAAGACATTTAAACATACCCCTTGTTTGTGGTTTCCTTGGAACTTTAACTCTTTATTTCATTTTTGAGTGATCTTGTGTGTGTGTGCTTGATTACTTGATATTTTATTGTTACTATCTATATGTTTCCATGATCTACATAATTCATCTTAGGACTTGGTGTGATCACATTCTTTATGCTTCAAAGAAATATCTACCTAGACATGTTCCCTTTCTATGCTACATAATACATTCAAAATTTATATGGTTATATTATCATTTTGAGTTAAAGTAAATACCGGTTGATGATTCCCCTCATAAAAAAAGGGGGGGGGGAAATTAGTTGGGATATGCCATAGAGGCATGTTTTTGGAACCGGTTGATGATTCATATTACAATTGGGGAATGTTTTGTAAACATGTTCTCCATACTTACATTATTTTAGATTGACCAAATTTCATAGTTATATGATTCAGATACACATGTATGGAAGAATTCTATAAATTGGTAGTATTGTTATACATAGTTTCATCATGAGACATATCTAAGGTTCGTATGCCATGAAATGTGAGCCTAATATTACAAAATTAAATTAGTTTTATATTTTAAACACTTTTAGGGACTTTCATCACCCACTAGGTTGGATTTTTATGGATTGTATTGAGATAATTTAATGCGATAGTTGGTTCACTTTTTGGTATGATTGATGTGATTAAATCACTAAATATTTCCAAGTTTATAGGTTGGAATTGATTGAATCATCCAAACTTAACATTTTATAAGTGTGAGTTTACTTGGTTCATTCACACTCACTAAGTTATAAATATGATTGGGTTGCATAGTTAAGTTAATGTTAATTATTAGGTGGAAACTAATCCTTTCTATAAGGTTGGGGGCATGTGCCCTCCAATAAATCTCTATATATATTTATAAATATGCTCTTTTAAAAACTATATTCATATTAATCTTAGTTTTAGTTATTTATAATGATATATATTTCAATTCAAATTACCAAAAGATAACATAGTTACACAGATGCATAGGTGTATTCCTAAACCTACTCTCTTTAAATTTCAATCATTTAAAACCTTTAAATTTTATATTATATGCACTAATTATATATACTCACTCAAGTTGGACTCAAAAAAAGGCATGGTATGTTATAAGCACCCAAGTATGCATTCATTTTCCTTTAAACTATCAATTTAATTACTATATTAAAGGGGGGAAATGTAAACACTATTTATGAATTATATAGCACCTCAATCATGTACACTTGGAAAATTCATATCATGGATGTAACTTTATCTTATAGACCTTTCTAACTACCAAAAGGCTCACATACACTATCACTCTATGCCAAATTACATATCTCTTAGTTTGACTTATGTTATTTAGATGACTTAGACCTTTCATCTTGCCTAGAATGTTATAAACATGCTTATCTTCCATCTCTACAATTTTTATACTTGCACCTATTTTAAAACTACCCAAACACTTGAATTCCATTCATACATCTACACCGATGCAATGTCGTATCCCAACACAAGTGTTTAGTGACCTAAAGTCACCCAATTTATAAATGAAATGTATTTTGATGGTTGGCCTAAGTGTTTTAATGGTATATTCTCCAAAGGGATTGTTATATATAAAATCAACCCTCATTCATTACACACCTAGTAAATACCTAGAGAGACCAAGGCAACTTACCAAAAGCATTATATCAAGCACTTAAGTGAGTAAATAGTGACTATTTTATCTTATTTCCATATCAATCAAAAGGATAACACATCTACATGTCTAAAGTACTAAAGGAACATTCCAAGAGATATATTTTCCAAGTTACAAACTAGGTCATTATTGTACCTACTTATCATATATTACATGATTCACGCACAAGCCAACACATAGGGGAGAACTACATAAGTTTAAGTCCATCTTCAAAGTATTATATATGTAGGAAATGCTTATTGATATAGAGGTCTTTGGGGCAACTTGACACCATGTTCCCACTAACATATTTTTACCATAGACAATATGAATATGAAGAACTGAGGATTTGGTATTTGACAAGGAGTGACATCCCATGACCTAGATTTGAATACACCAAAGAGAAGGTGACACAAAACCCAAAATTATCCATGTGGTCACATCTAGTTTTAGTATGTATTCCATACTAGACACCTATGTCTAAGTTAGATAGTATCATCAACACAACCATCCTAGGTCAATGTAAGTATTCATGGCTATAGAGGCACAATTTCTAAAATTAGGAAACTATTCTAGAATCTAAATCTATCCACTTTCTACATATTCTAGATCAATATTTGTATTAATATTAGAATAAACAAAGTATCTTCTTTTCATCATTATTTCAATACCTAACATAGATGTACTTTTTATATTTATCATAATAAATTTAGTATATGTATATCTTAGTTTCATAAATAATTGGCCTACTTTAGAGATGTATAACATCCTTGTGTCCTAGGATATTTATTACCCCTTTAACACTAGATTCCCTTTATTTATATTTTGCATTTAAACAAGGGTGTGTATGGTATTTCTTCAAGGGTAGGTAATTTACAAACATATCATTGTTAAAATTGTTCAAAGTTCCAAGGGTTGGTGTCACCTTAGACATTTTATATGGCTCCTAATTAGGGAAATATTACACATTATCAAGTAGAGGATGCTATGGAATTTATATAATGAGTCTAATGACTTTCATTAAATATATTATAAGATAAATCGAATTTAAATCCTTTCACCCTAACCATTGGAATCCAAATATGCCCCATGGGAGACTTTTTTCTTCAGTCATATCCTTGAAAAGTTATATTATTTAACTTAATATATATAGTTGAGTATTTGAGATATTTTATACAATCTAAAGATGTAACACATGTACTAGCTCCTTCATCAATGAGGTCTCTTTTGACTTAAACATAATTAATTTTATCATTAGTAAAGAGAGAAGGGTTATCAATAAGAAATAATATTTCATATAAGATCATGGATTGAACCTATAGTTTAAGTGATATGGACTGGTATATTTTTTGGTCAATTTGGATAAATAACTAATCACATTGTTACATGATACACTCATTGGAACCTTGTATTAAGGCCTCTTACCCTAGAACATGTGGTTGATAAATATTCATGTTGAATATTTTTTTCATGATCTCATTGAAATAATTGGGTGATGTTATCATGAGTGCAATAAAATGAATTTTACTTGGGAGGTTAAAAATATCTGTAATAAAATCACATCCCTCAAATCTATGTTCCTCTTATTTAAACCATATCTAAAATGGATATGTTAGAATGATTTAATTATTTTTTTGAGAGGGGTTGAATCTAATTTTTTTTTCTTGTATTCAACATCATCATTCCAAATGATGATTTAAGTTGATACCTAAAACATCATTAGCTCAACCAATGACACTGGCATATAATAGTTTAAACTTCCAATGCTATTGACCTAGCTAATGACAATAATTTTAAAATACTTTTGATTTTGATGTTTTTAATGATATTTTTTAATATTTATAAATTTTATGATAGGCCAGGACACCATTTTAGGTCTCATAGTATTTTTTAGGAGTAGGTTTGGCATTGTAACTTGACACAAAATAAACAATAACTTTATTCTTTCCATATATGTGGACTAGGTATTTCCTCATTAAGAGAGGAATTAGGGTTGACCATAATTTTTATGGCATTAAATATTTATATTTAGATTGATAACCATCCCAAAGGATCATCCTTATAAAATTGATTAATTAGATATAGACATAATTTTTAAATTATCTAAATGGAAAATTAGTAGAGGTTATAAAGTTAAATTTTTGGAGGATAAATGGATCCTTAACCTTCCTTCTGCTCAAGTTGCACCATGGAATGATATTTGTGTGTAGATTAAAATCAAATATGGGAATATAGTGTAGAATTACAATTTTGACTATGGTTTTGGTAGATATTAGAACTTGTTATAATTGGAGTATGTTACTCCTAATCAAGCTAAAATCATATGTGATCTTAATTTTCTATTTAAAATCTATTTTACTGGGAAAAAATTATGGGGAGGATGAGCTCATTTGGGTAAATTTATTAGATGGCCAATTCTATGTTAGATCAAGTTATATGGTGGATATTGAATCTCCTCCTAATGGGTTCACTTAAGAGAAATTATGGAATAAAATGATGATCCCAAAGGTTAATTTTTCTTCTGGCTAGTTATCCAAAATAAAATTCTTACTATGGATAATCTCCAAAAAAGGGGATTGATAATTCCCAATCATTGTGTTCTATGTGAAAAGGATGCAAAAAAATACTTATCATATTATGTTGGATTGTTCATTCACCTTTCATACTTTTAGTAAGATTATTTTTAAGTTTGGAGTAGCTTGGATCTTACCAAATTATCTTTTAGATCTTTGGAGTCAATGGAACTCTCCTTTTAGTAGTAAAAATCTTAAAATTCTTTGGGCTATGGTTCTCCCTCATATTATATAAGGAGATTGGAAATAAATAAACTCCAGAAGTTTTAAATGGGTTAAGATTAAAATTGATATTGTTAATCTCAAATTAAATTATTTTTTGAAGTATAACTTGGTTATTTACAAATAGTCATAATGTTGAAATATTTACAGTTACGAATATAATTTAGATGCTAGCTAGGATATTAATTTAACTACTAATTATTCCTTGGATCATAAGAGACAAGATAAAAGTATAAAAAAATGGTTATTACCCTCTCTTGGGTGGGTAAAATTTAATTTTGATGGATCTTCTAAAGTAAATTTGGGCTTGGTGAGTGTTAGAGGGATTCTAAGGGACAACAATGGTAATATCATTGTTACCTTTTCTATGAATCTTGGTGTCAAAACTAATCACTCTTTAGAACCTTTGATAGTGCTATGGGGTGTTATATTAGCTAATAATATGGGTTTTGTATACAAGGGAAAGTTAAGTTATCTACAAATCAATCCTAGCTCAGAGAAGATAAATCACACTTACCCTTTTACTTGTTGGTACATTTAGATAATCTAGGTTATGACCAAGACGTATTTGCTAGACCTAAATAAGGTTTCCCTTACCACAATAATATTACTAGAGAGGGTTCCAAAAGCCTCTATTCAAACAAACAACATAAAATAACCCTAGTTAGGTCCTATGTTTTCTATATTCACAAAGTAAATTAAAATCTAATCTATTTCTCACCAAAGCTTGTAGCATAAAATGGTGGTAATAAACATAAAATTAAACATGCATAGAAGATATATACTTAATCCAATGTATAGGAAATCCTAATATATGGATAGATAATCACATAATCTAACAAATTCAAATCTATCTACTTTAACAAGGAGCATCAGGAGTTAGGAATACTTACCTTTGAAGACAAACCTATTGAGCCTTAAACTCTCCCTTGGCCAAGGTGCTTCACAATAGGTTATTTATGTATGTAAGGATAACAAAGATAAGTCAACTCTAGGCTACCCAACTTTTCTATGCATCCAAAAGACTTCTCCACAAGACAAGATCCTTATCTCCAAGTGTAGTATTGAAACCCTAAGTAATGTCCTCAAGTAGAATGTTGGATAATTAGATGTGTAATATATGATGTTATTCTAATTTTCTCTCTCTAAGAAATGGCAAAAATTATGTGTATATATATCTAAATATAACCCTAAACTTTTCTAAAAGTTTATCTGATAGATTTGACCAAATCAACCTTTTATCATTAATTGATAAAATAAAATTAGGTCTCAATCTAGGTTAAACAAGGCTGACCTAGACCCATAACATGCTAATATAATTTAGGTATAGGGCTGGCCTAGGTAAAATTGTTTGATAAATGATAAAAAGTGTTTTTGGCTTAGGTAGAGGTTTTTTAAGGAAGTGAATTTTTTGGAGGAGTGTATAAGGGAGGTGTCAAATATTAGGGAAGTGTATAGGAAAAGTTTGTGAAGGTTACAAGTGGTTTTATAGGGGAAAACAATTTTGTGAAGCACCAATGGTTTACCCACCCCTTTTCTAGTTCACACTTTAAGGCATACACTTAGAGAGACTGAGACTTGAAAACTTCCTAAAGAGAGAGAGCATTATTAATTATTAAGTTTGAAAATATTATGTGTATACATATGCCCCACTTTAATCTCTCACATGTCACATAGGTGAAACATGGCATGGTGATTTGAGAAAATAACATATCAACACACAATGTTGAAGCTAAATAAATTATAGTATTTTAAAACATAAAATAACTTAAAGTAAATGGTTGAAATGAAATAACTGAAAATACAAGTAATGTATTCATATATTAACTTAGCTTTATCATTGGATAATTGTCTATCGTGTTTATAGTTTTGATTGATGAGGGTGCAAAGATTACTTTGGATAAATCCAAGGATACAAAACTAAAGAGTAAAAATAAACAAACATAGGAAATCCAAGATAACTAAAATATGTAGGCATGATGTACTTATAAATTTGGTAAGCTAGGGTGATAAATGCTCAGTTACGACCAAATGACCAAGTCAAAATTTAGTGTAAGTATGTAAACTAAAATCTAAGGCTACAAAATGATGGAAAAACTCAAATAAGTAAATCCTAAGTAAAAAGGGTAAATAAACCAAGTCAAACTAAGGATACAAGTGAAAATGGTAATTAAACATCAATGTGAAGTAGTAATAATCCTTATTTAAACAAATATGGGCAATAAATGGTAAAACAACATCGATGAGTGAGAAGTAAAAATCCTTACTCAATCATCAATGGAAAAAGTACATAAAAGGGAAAACAACATTGGTGAATGAGAAGTAATAATCTAAACTCACTCAACAATGAAAAAGGTACTAAAAATAGAAATGAACACAATTGTCTAAAAAAAAGGAAGTAGAACAAAATATAGAAATGGATGTAGTTGCTGAAAAAAAGAGGTACAAAAAAAATATAAATAAATGTAGTTGTTAAAAAAAAGGATTTATAACAAAAAAAATTCAAATAAACCAAGGTAATTATAAAAATGTAAAACAATGGTATAAATAAGATAATCCATAGTCACTCAAGCATAATATTGTTTCTAAGGATAGATAAATCTAAAACAAATTAGTGCTAGCATGGGTTTAAGATGTAAAGAAGAGGTTATGTATAAGTGGGGAAATAGATTTAGAATCAAACTTTCCTATTAATGGGGGAAATAAAATAGGTGGTGGGGGAAAAGAAGGAAAAATAAAGGTAGAGAAGCTATTTATCAAAGTCAAGACACTTAAAATTAGGTTTGTTAAAATAAGAGGAATTTAAACATTAAGGAATCTTAGAAGTCTCTCATAACCACATAAATCTTGGTTTATCAACTGAAGCATGAATATCATCCCATGAAAGCTATATGCATGAAAATTAAAATGGACCTACCTTCCCACAACACATTTCCTATTCTCTAGGACCTCTCATAGACTTGTTGATATATTACAAAGATTGGGTACTTAAATGAGAAATTAGGTAGAAATATATATTTTATTTTATTTTTTGAATCATCCTACCCCAATTTATTGTCCTATTTCACCCTAATGGACCTAAACACTAGTATGAGGCCAAATGTGGAGTTTGAGCTTCGATTGGAGATATGAGATGTGATATAAATCATGTCTTTTGGTGTGATGTTAGCTTTATGATTCTTTTAAATTTATTTTTGATCATTGCCTTTTTTTTTAAATGATTTGACTTTAAATTTTGATGTATTTTTCTATTCTTCCTCCATAAAGATTTGAAGAACCAAACACAGATGCTAAAAATTATTAGTATTTCAAAACTTTAGATTTGGTAGCTAAGAAAGAGAGCTTAGATATTATGGTGTCTAATAGTATTGTTTATTCATGTTAAATAAAAGTGTTAGCTTGACTTCAACATTATTTTATCCAAAGTGTAATGAAAGGAAAAGAAACCAAGAGGAATGAACATGAAATAATTTGAATTACTTCAAATCACAAAAAATGTGATAAACTAAAAATCAATACAATGATAGGTAATTATGATTATTTATCACAATAATGTATGTAAGTGTAGGGAAACATGATAACATAGTTTTTTATGTAATTTTTATCTTTAAAAAAACAAAAAATAAGCCGAGAATATGGGATCATAAACTTGTAATCATTTCTTAACATTATAGAAAAGGAACACTCAGTTTTGTAAGGGTGTTCTGAATTAAAATGGTTATTTTATAAGAAGTACCTATCTTATCCATGGTCTTACACTAAAACTCATAAAATTAAAACCCAAGTGGGTTAAACGAAGGAAAAATGGTATTTATGAGGTCATAGTCCTATCCATTGTCTTACACTATAACTCACAAAATAAAAACCTAAGAGGGTGAACAAAGTATGTGAAAAAATGGTAAAAATGGTATTTTTAAGGAAGGCCTTATTCTATCCATGGTATTATATTTCAACTCACAAAATAAAATCCCAAATGGGTGTAAAAATCATTGAAAGATAATAAAATTGATATAAAAAATCAATGTATGAAATCAAAAATAATTCATGAGGAAAAATGGGTCCTATCCATGGTATTATAATGAATTTCATGAGAGAAAGAAACCAAAAGACCAAGGGAAGGAATTAAGGTTTGAATAAAAATATATTGTTGAACAGGGTGAGATCCTTGTACAAAGATAAAGAAATATGAGACAAACATAACAATAAAAATCTATGTTAACATCTATATCAAAGATGATAATGTGAAATATAATTCTATGTGTCTTGAAAGGTTTATTGTAGTTGAATTTGTTTATTATTATTCAATTTATAATAAGAGTTGGAATCATAAGATTACCCAATGGGTAATTGTATCTAGGGATGGACATCATAATACACACCAAATTCTAAAGTGATATGTGGGTGGGAATCACAAGACACCCCAAATGTTGAAGTGATATATGGGTGGGAATCATAAGATTCCCCAAAAGGATGAAGTGATATGTGGATGGGAAGCTTGGGGATTACCCATTTTGGCTACTTTTGGTTGTAGTCAAGGAAGATTAATAGTGATTCTATGGGTGGAGTGTTGAAAATATTCCTTTATGGTTATAGTGTTGGGTTTTAACTATTCAATTAGAAAGTCTTATTTCTTAGCTTGATCAAAAACATTGTTCAATGTTTGGGGAGCAAAAGTTCAAACCTTATATTAGAGAGAAGGTGTTAATTTAGTTATGAAGAGTTTAAACAAGTTATCTTAAGTCATGTTTTGATTGGATTTATGAGCCAAATATTTCTATCATTGATGAAATCATGAGTTGATTTAGAAGGGGATTGTTTAGTATAAATGAAATGGATAAGATAATTTTCAAGAAGATCATTGTGTTGAAATTCCTTGACGAAAGGATTGACTAAATCCTCAAGTTGGCAAATAGAATGTTGAGGAAGTTAGTTATACCATTACAATATATCAGTTGTGAAGGTTTTAACTAAAATTTTGGTAGTGACCAAGGTATTAGTTTGAATCCACTCTTTATAAAGATTACATAATGTTTTGAGAAAAGATCTGGGGTCTTTAGTCCCATCATATTTAATAGTTGGATATATATTACTAATATCATAGATAAAATAAAGGGGATTAAAGATTCATTTTGAATGTTTTGAAGAATCTTGTTATGAATAATAGGTTGGGGAATAATATTTATCATAGCATACTTAAGAGGTTGGGGGATGAAGTTTTGGTTATTTTGGGGAAGAATAATAGGAGGCTGATTATCCATGTTTATCAAATGATCTTGTAGTTACACCATTTGAGAGGTATTAGATGTTTGCATGATGTTCATTTGATGCACTATTTGTGCAAGAATTTTATTTGTATCAACTATTACATTGGTGTTGGGAGGAGGATTATTAGCATTGGTATGAGGAGCACTCCCCATATTAGTATTAGGGGGAGGGTTGTTAGGTGGTGGATTGCTAGGAGGTGGGTTATTGGTATTAATAAGGTTTCCTATGGGGTTGTTTGTTTTTCTTGTTTCAATTTCCACTATAGTATGGTAAGTTACCTTCAACAAATAATTATCTTTAGAAGTTTTTAATGTATCTAATGCATCAATATCATCAATTGGAGTAATTTGGACCATATTACTTTCCAAAGATGAGGGATGAGAAAAAGTTCTTCTAAACTAAATATCCTCTTAGGTAGTAAAGGTATGAAGGAAAGAACGTACCATATAGAGTATAAATGGATTCAAGTTGTCCAAAAATATTTTAATAGGGGATTTCATGATGTTTAAAGTTAGAATCTAAAATCAAAAATGAAAAATAAGGACAAAGTCAACAAAATACAGAACAATATCTACCAAGAGGTAAAAAGTCAACTTGGTTGATAGAATATGTGGAAAGGTAAACAAAAAAGGATGTAAAATACATAGTTGAAATTCTTGACTATGTCTTGTATATGGTAAAAATGAGGAAAATTAAAAAGATACATAATTAGATAGGTCAACTATGTATAGAAGATAAATAAAATAGGTACCTTGTAAGATACACAATCAACAAGGTTGACTATGTTATAAATACAGGGAATTTTTTTTCAAGATAAAAACTAATAAAACATAATTAAGCACACAAATATGGTTGATCTAATTCTATCACATAACCTTTGTACTAACACTAGCTAGTACAATTTTTGTAGTACAAAATATAATGATTAAAGAGAAAGCATCAAAACTAGAATGTAAATACTAAGCTAAGTGGTCATTCCTGAATGTTATTATATTATAATATATTTTGAAATTAATGTGATATGGAGTTGGTTGTAAAAATAAAATAGAAAACAATTTGTGGATAGTTTTAGGTAGTTTAGGATGAAAAGGATTTGTATTGATGATGGTACTAGCTTGGTATTGGGACCAACCCCCTCAATTCAAAATCCTATATCGATAAGGGTTTTGAATGCTTTGTCAATGTATACCATCAAAAACATGTTTATACCTGGATAAAAAACCAAGTTGGCCCTCCCCCTTGGTGATGAAATTTAAGTAGGTAGACTTTGGGAAGAAAAAAGTTTACTAATTTTTCGTGTTAAGTGATTTGGAAGTGTGTGAAAAAGATAAAAATAGTGTGACTAAATTTGTAAATTGAAAATAACCTATTTAGTATATGTTTGTTACTATAAGAAAACAAGTAACTGAAATGAAAAGTGAATTGATTACTAGAAAAATAGGTCAATTCCTTTATTTGTGAAGAGTACAAGGTTAGTTTAGGTGACAATGTATGTAAACATTATAAAATAGAGTCGATAGGGTCACTACTATCTATGGAATAAAGATATAAAATAAAATATTCAAATAGGTTGACTGAGTCTTCTATAGATAAATTAGGCAATGAAATTTATCAAGCTAGTCAACCTAGTTCATTGTAGGGTTATAGTTTTACAAATTACAAACTATGAAAAAAGGACTATAAATGAAAAAAAATGATAGAGAAGGTAAGAATGAACCTTGATAATTTTTTAATCTAATTATTTTACTAATTGTATGTTGTGTTTCTCAAATTTTTATTTTTATATTCTATGAATAGAGTCAACTAGGTCAACAAAGTCTACAAACCCTGTGCGTTAAAAATGATCTGCTAGAGTAGACTAGGTCAACAAAGTCTACAAACCTATGATTGAAAAATATAAATGTATCGAGCTGATTTATCCAATTACCTATTATTGGATAAGACCTACATAGGGAAAACATAGTCAATTTGGAGTGAATATGTGTTAAACTTGTGTATAGATAGTTAGACTATATTGATAGGTTTGATACAATACTACAAAAATAAAAACATATAAGATGATAATAAATGAATACATGAAATAAAACCTACAAGGGATATATTCACATTAGGTTTACCCAAATGTATACAAGGGAAAGTGAAGATGATCTACAAATTCCTAGCTCAGAGAAGATAAATCACACTTACCCTTCCAATTGATGGTACATTTAAAAAATTGGGGACATGACCAAGATGGATCCACTAGACCTAACCAAGGGGTCCTTTACCACAATAATATACTTAGAGAGGGTTCTAAGGCATCTATTAAATAAATACAATGTAATAACCTTATCTAGGTCTCATGTTTTCTATAAACATGAAGTAAATACAAAGTAAAGTAAATTCTAACCTAGTTCTCACTAAAACTTTTGGCATAAAATGGGTATAATAAACATAAAAGTAAACATGCATAGAATAATTATAATTAATCTATGTATAGATATAATCCTAATTCATAGAGAGATAAATATATTCAAAAACCACTAATTATGTGTTGATTCCTCTAAATGTATCACAGGTGTCCTTAGTGCTCAAAGAACACTTCTCATTCTAGAATTATAGGAATTCATAGCATGAGTCGTAGGTTTTGGAAAATTATGTTACCTATGGTGAAATAGTAGCAGAACAATGTTTAATTGTCCCATTAAATTTATATTAATTGATGGTTGGGAGCCACCATGGACCAAATCTTTTCAAAGTGTAAGTATTTATGCTAATACTAGTGAGTTATGATCGCAGCCTAAACTATAGGTTAATCTAAATGGAGATTTACAATGAAATATAAACTAAAGTGATATGGTTAAAAAAAAGAAGCAAAAGAGAAGGGTAAGGCAAAAATAAAGTAAGTGATTATTGATCTTAGTCTCAAACATTATGAGAAAGTTTCAATTATAACCGAGTATACATTTAACCAGTATATAGTGCAAAATAGCATAAGCTTAGATCTCACTACACACTAGGCAAACCTCCAAGGATGATATAAATAAATACAAGTAAGAAATAAATTTACTTTAATGATTTTCTACCACACTCAAATAACATTTACAAATTATAATTTAGAGAAAATAAAATGAAGTAAATTCATGATCATTTAACTAATCTAGCATAAGCATAAATTAGCAACCCTGTAATCAAAGATGTAACTCAGAATTCATAGAAACTATTCAAGTTTAAGACTTAAGAATAACAATTGAGGGAAAATCCATGTAAAAATTGACACAAATTCACTATGAAAAGATAAAAACATATCCAAGTCTCTTTACATACATTGAATTTCTGCCTTGTGATTGAAGGAGAAAAGTTTTGCGGCCCTAGATGAAATTACCTTGTTGCATCTTCAGCATGTTTTGGTGACTAAGGTGAAGAATTGCTAGATGATTTAAATCAAAGATACATGGTTATCTCAGGGGATTCCTAAAACTGTATCCTATGAAAATGCCTAGGTCAAATTCATCAAATTTACAAGGTAATGACTTATTCATTTCCTTTTACAAGTAATGATTGCATTTTTAGGGATTGAAAGGATCTTGCACCCTTCCCTATATCAAGAAGGATGGTGTAAAGGTAAAACATTGACTGAGAGTTTTAGATAACATCTAAATTAGAATCATGGCATGTCCTTGGGGTTTTATAAGCTTCAAGCCCATTTTAAAGATTGTCTCACTTGCCTTTTAGTGGGTAAGGTGAAAAAGGTATCCAAGGCCCAAATGCCTAGATTTGTAAGGTAAAGTAATGACACATGGTGTTCTCAGATCCCATGGGTATCTCAAAACATATTGCACTTTTGTACCAAATGAAATAAAAATTAAATAAATGCAAAATTCCTCAAAGGCCCAAAAAGAACCAAAATGTAAATTTTGCTTATATGGATCCACATGTTACAAGGAATATTTCATGACATGAAGGAAACATTTCCACTTTCTCCTTCCTTTTTCAAAATAAACATGAGTCAAGGCAAATTTATGGCATATAATAGTAGGATCCTAGACATGATTCTTAATGTAAGATAAAGGATAATTGAGGCCAAGAGAATTAAGGAAGTTATGGCTAGGAATGATAGGGAGTTGAATGATCTAGTTGACAAGGAACAAGAGTGTCTTTTAAGGCCAACTGTGGATTTGGGACTTGTTAATGAGGAACATCAAAAGGTTATGAATATCATTCAACAACATCAAACAAGTTCTCAATCATAGGGCCCACTATCCAATTGGTTAATATTCCACTTTTGTGAAGCATTGTAACATTTTTAAAATGGAATACTCTTTTATAAAGGCATATGCTAGTTTGTTAGAATATTTGCCTCTAGGTCAGTCTATTTTGGAAAAGCAAGTGTATTCTAGAACTTGGTATAAAAAGGAAAACTATTCTTACTTTTAGTACTTTTATATCTTATAATTGATCGATATAATACCTTTTCCTTATATAAAAGGTAGTACTACCATTTTGTAAAGGTAGATAATTTTGAGAAAAATTTCTACACTTTGAGCAATTAATACAATTAAGGAATTCTGAAAAGATTGTCCAATTTTTGAGTCTTTGAGAACACAAGATATTAATTTTTGTAATTTTTTGCTTGTGTGGCACTTATCTTGCATCTATCGATCAATTTTCATGGAATTTTTGATAAACACCTTCAAAGCACTAGCCATTATTATTTAAAAATTTTCTTTTGCTTCACACTATTTGATCAAGATCCAAATATCAACATGGGCCATTAATCATGATCCGAGACCTTGCATGTTATTTGAAATTTTTTATTGATCCTTGTGGTTGTACCACTTATCAACCTCATAGGATTTTTGAGCTTTGTATCCTACACCAGTCACATATTGAACATGTGTCTGTCACATGTTGAACCCATGAGCTCTCGTAGAACTGTTTAATAGTCATCGACAATTCACGTCATTATATCATATAAGCCTAATAAAGTATGAGATATTGATCCTAAAATATGTAAAGACTTTAATTAGTTCATGGTTATAACAAAATACTTAGGTTAAAATAATTTTAGCTAAGTCTATTTCACATTAATGAACATGCCACAGACTTAGGTTAAAACATTTTATGCTAAGTTTTAAAGCATCATATCAAATGACCCATCAAATGATATAAGACATGCCCCATTTTATAGTCAAATTATTTGAAGGATTGAATTTTATGGCCTTGTATTTTTCATTAATGGCCTTGTGCACTTCAAATGATGTTCATAAGAACATCAAATTTAAGCTTGTGAAGTTATTTAGGTTCGATGGCTTAAATTTGATGATTGCATGAACATAAATGATGTCCTTCGTGTCACTTGGATTTTAAAACTTTAAGGAGATTCCATATCTCTCCTCATCCAAGTGGCATAATGGAATAACTTCTAGGCTTGTGGGTAGCCTAAAGAATGAAGTGAGTC